>CAUYPO010123957.1:0-11431 GCA_963574435.1 Cheirogaleus major | reverse complement strand
TAATAGTTTCACACCTAAGGTTCAAGTCTTTTACCCAGCGTGAGTTGATTTTTGTGAGAGGTGAAAGGTGTGGATCCTGTTTCAGTCTTCTACATGTGGCTATCCAGCTTTCTCAGCACCATTTATTGAAAAAGGATTCTTTTCCTCAGTGTATGTTTTTGTCTGCTTTGTCAAAGATTAGATGGCTATACAAGGATGGTTTTATATCTGGGTTCTCTGTTCTGTTCTACTGGTCAATGTCCCTGTTCAGTAAAGTCTCAGGATACAAAATCTATACGCATAAATCAGAGGCATTCATATACACCAACAAGAGTCAAAGTGAGAGCCAAATCAAAGACTCAATTCCTTTCAAAACAGCACAAAGAAAATAAAGTACCTAGGAATATATTTAACTAAGGAGGTAAAAGACCTCTACAGGGAGAACTATAAAACACTGAAGAAGGAAATAGCAGAGGATGTAAACAGGTGTAAGACCATACCATGCTCATGGGTCGGCAGAATCAACATTGTTAAAATGTCTATACTACCCAAAGCGATCTACAGAGTCAATGCAATCCCTATTAAAATACCATCATAATTTTTCACAGATATAGAAAAAATAATTTTACGCTTTGTATGGAACCAGAGAAGACCTGTATCGCAAAAGCAATCCTAGGCAATAAAAACAAAATGGGAGGTATCAATTTACTAGACTTCAAACTATATTACAAGGCTATAGTAATTAAAACAGCTTAGCACTGGCTCCACATTTTCTTTATGCATTCATCTCTCCATGGACATTTAGTTTGTTTTCATATCTTGGCTGTTATGAATAATGTGGCAATGAACATATGGATACAGATATTTCTTTGAGACACTGATTTCATTTCCTTTGGTTATATACCCAGAAATGGGATTTTTGGATCCTACAACAGATCTATTTTTAATTTTTTGAGGAGCCTCCATAATGTTTTCCATAATAGCTGTACTAATTTACATTCCCACCAACAGTGTATAAAGATTCCTTTTTCTCTGCACCCTCAACAAGACTTACCTCTTGTCTTTTTTATAACTATCCTAACAGGTGTGAGGTGGTATCTCGTTGTGGTTTTGACTTGCATCTCCCTGAGGATTAGTGATGTTGAACATGTTTTCACATCCCTGTTGGCCATTTGTATGTCTTCTTTGTGAAAATACCTATTGAGATCCTTTGCCCATTTTTTAATCAGGTTATTTGGGTTTTTTTTTTTGCTTTTGAGTTGTGTAAGTTCCTTATGTATTTTGGATATTAATCCTTTATCATATAAATGGTCTGCAAATATTTTCTCTCATTTCATAGGTTGCCTTTTTTTGATGGCTTCCTTTGCTGTGCAGAAGCTTTTTAATTTAATACAATCTCGTTAGTCTATTTTTACTTTCATTGCCTATGCTTTGGGGGCATATCCAAGAAATCATTGCCATGACCAGTGTCAAGAAGATTTTTTCCCATGTTTTCTTCTAGCAGTTTTATAGTTTCAGATATTACAAAACCAGTATACAAAAATCAGCTGTGGGCAAGGCATGGTGGCTCACACCTGTAATCCTAGCACTTTGGGCGGCCTAGGAGGGAGGATGGCTTGAGGCCAGGAGCTCGAGACCAGTGTGAACAAGAGCGAGACCCTGTCTCTTTAAAAAGTAGAAAAATTAGCTGGGCATGGTGACATGTGCCTGTAGTCTCAGCTACTTGGAAGGCTGAGGCAGCAGGATCACTTGAACCCAGGAGTTTGAGGTTGCAGTGAGCTATGATAATGCCACTGCAGTCTAGCCTGGGTGACAGAGTGAGACCCGTTCTCAAAAAAAAAAAATCAGTCGTGTATCTATACACTAACAACAGACTATCTAAAAAGGACAATCTCATTTATAATCAAAATGAATAAAATACTTAGGAATAAATTTAACCAAGGAGGTTAAGGATCATTACACTGAAAACTATAAAACATTGATGAAAGATACTGAAGAAGACACAAATAAATGGAAAGACATCCAAGATCATGGATTGGAAGAATTAATATTGTTAAAATGTCCATACTACCCAGAGCAATCTACAGATTCAATGTAATCCCTATCCAAGTTCCAATGGCATTTTTTCACAGAAATATAAAAAACAATCCTAAAATTTATATGGAACCACAAAAGATGCTGAATAGCCAAAAACAATCTTAATAAAGAAAAACAAAGCTGAAGGCATCATACTCCTTGATTTCAAACTGTATTACAAAGTTGTATATTACTATATACAACTAAATTACAAATTACCATAGTTATATTATGGTAATTAAAACAGTATAATATTGGTATAAAAACAGACACCTAGGCCAATGGAACAGAGTAGAAAGCCCAGAAATAAACCCATGTATACATGGTCAATTAATCTTTGATGAGGGTGCCAAGAATACATAATGGGGAAAGGAAAGTCTCTTCAATAAATGGTGTTGGGAAAACTGCATATCCACATGTAAAAGGATGAAGTTGGACCCTTGTCTTACACCATATACAAAAAATAACTTGAAATGGATTAAAGACTTAAATACAAGATCTGGAAACAAGCACTCCTAATGTAATTGATCTGGTTACAGGTGGACATTGGGATTTGCAAAGCCCCCTGGTGATTGTAATGTGCATCCAGAGTTGAGAAGCACTGCAATTAGAACAAGTTTATTGAATCTCCCTACAACATTCACTGCTTTCTCCATCCATACTCCCTTTTTCTTCTTTACTTATCTAACCTCTACCCACTCTTTGAGATCTACCTCAGATACTGCGAGATCTTTCCTTACCACCCAATGCTGATACTTTCCTATAGGGTGCACCTTGTTAAAATTTATTTGGCTCTTAGCATACACTTCTTTTACCTTTGTGTGTTTATCTCATCTCTTCAACAGGATTAGAATGTATAGAATGCAGGGCTATATTTTACAGCCCTTTTTTATCTCCATAACCTAACACAATCCTTTCATATTATATGCCATTTGTGTGTTTTATGGGAAATGATGATGGTGATGATGATCATGATGATGATAGTGATGATGATCATGTAGCAGATACTGTCAGTGCTCTGACCAGTCCTCTCAGATGTCTCTATTTATTAACCAGGTTGCCCTGAGTTTCCTGGAACAGACTACTTTTCACATGCAAAGCTGAAGTGTCTGGGAATCAAGCCACCTCCACCTTAATGACTAGTTGTTTAGAATTGTTATATGTGTCCACATTAAATCCAGCTTGTGTTTCATATCAACATTTATGTTGAGCAAAGCCAAGTTACTTGATCTTTAGTCTGTCAAATTATTCCTAAAGTATGTTTTGAGATGCTTTCATCCATTTTTATAGAGCTCGTTCTCAATCTTCGTCACAGGGAGAATACACAGGACCTTCAGTAATGCATACACGTTAGAGAAAAAATTGATGTCAGGCAGATGGAGGGCTTCGTAATTGGTGGATGGAAGCTGTATATCTTTCCCTGTGTGCTCCCATTTGACTTTTCCACAGTGAGGCTCAGCTGGGAGCATGTCGGGTTTGGCTAAGGGACTTCTGTATGTGTCAGTGTGGAATTGCTTCAATGTATTGAATTTGAGCTGTCCCATGACTGAGGGTACCAGAGATAAGCATTTAGGAGCTTTGAGGTGCCATTTTGAGGATATATCTTTAAGTTTCTGAATGATAGCCTTTACTGTTGGAATGCGTAGGGTTTCTTTATAGTAACTCTCAGAGATTAGTTGAGATTCCAAGTTGCCTTGCTGAGCTCTGCGGAATTTCCCAGGGAGTTTCATTTGGATATCAAGTTTGGTCGCCAAATTTGTGGCTTCCTCAAACCAAAACTCATGATAATTTTCAATATTTTCCATCACTTCATTGAGTATGTGTGGCACTACAGTCAAGCTACTGGCCGCAAAGAAGAAATCAGAGGTTTGCGCCTGGAGATTTTTTCCCAAAGGCTCTTGTAAAAGAGAGGACATTTTTAAGAACAGTAATGTTAACAATGAAATCAAAGCCTGTTACTGCACTAAAGAGTACAAACTCTCATCCAGCTCTACAATTATTCCATCTAATAGTTGTGTCACTATTTATACCACCTAAACATAAAACGAGTGCTTGCAGGAGGTCTGCTAAAATTTCAAAAGCATCATGCCTGCCTGTCCACCGAGAATGGCAAATTTCCTTCCATTCTTTACCCCTTTCTTCACTGTTCTCAAAAAGGACAGAAATTACACTGTCAAATTCTAAAAGCAGCTATGGTGATCAGTGAAAAACAGAACAAACTTCCTCAATTGTTCCCAGTGCAGCAGATACTCCCACAACAGGTGCTGATTTTGCCAACCACCACATATAGAAGGCATAGGAAGAGCAGAGTGTGTCGATAGCTTGGGGGATATTTCTCTAAAAGTCTAGAAGCAAACAACTTTCATTTTGGAAGAAAATCCGCTGGACAAAATGTAAGCCTGGCCACGACAATATTTAGTTCCCACTTCTCAGTTATCTTAGTGTGAAATTTCACAGCCCAAATCTCTGCATCGCTTCATAAGGCAGGAAACCCACTAATTCCTCTCTGTGGTTATGAGATTCATGGACCAACCTCACCAGCACAGATAGGTTCTTCCCTTGCTGTATCCAATACATGGTGAGTGATAATGGAAAAGAAGTGTGAGTCTCTCACTTCCCTGAGAATTTCTCCCAGAATCACAGCTCTCACAGATCTCTGGCATCTGATTCCAGTGTGTTTTCGAAAAGAACAATGTGTGCTCTTGGCCGGCTTCTTCTGCACTGGGGTTCTGAGTCTTGCTGTTGTTGGGGTTTTTTTCTTATGTTTTTGTTCCTGTTCAGAAGTTTTGTCCATTTTTTTTTTCTGTTTTAATGTCCTGATTACATCTTCTCTCAATTCTTTTATTGATTTTTTGTGTCTACTGTGTGGATGGTTCAAATGACTGGTAAGGTCAAGTATTGTACCCTAAGGACTAGTTCTGCAGATTGTAGAGACTTCAAAGTGGTTGGCACCTAATTGAGAATGTTTATTTAGTCGATCAGGTGTTTTATCTTCTAGGTCTGTCTATCTGCATATCTCCACCCACTTCGAGCATTGGCGGATTCTGCGGGAACCTGAAGAAGGACCTCACATTCTTCTGCCTGCAGCCAGGGCAGTGCCAGTTTGCCCTTGTAACCTGTGCGGTGGGGTTGGAGAGGAGAGCCAGGCCTGCCAGGTGAGAAGCCATGACCAATCTGTTAATTTTTGACCTCTATTTAATGTATATAGGGCAGAGATTGCCCCATACTGCCTTTGGAGGCTGAAAGCCAGGAAAGGTGAGGAGTTTCTGGGATCTTACCTAAAGCTACTTGAGACTCACAGAATCTTTGCTGTGGGTCATGCTTCCAGGTATATCTGTGATTATCAAAATGGAAAAGTAACTCAGGTCAATTTTATTTATAAATGTGATTTAAGATTGTTAAATATTAGCTTATGACATAAGTAGGGATAAATTGCACTTATCTCTCTAACTTTCCAATCATTTTTTCATTTATTCAATATTTGTTGTATGCCTAGTATAAATACTGAATCAGGCCCTGCCAATATCTAGAGGCATAAGACCAGAGGTCTGCCCCCATGGACATCATAGTCTAGTCCAGTGGTTCTCAATCTTAGCTGCACATTAATCTGGGAGCTTTAAAAAAAAAAATCATTGATAGCCAGGCCCTATACCAGATCAATTAAATCTGAATGATGTTTTGGGAATCAGGCCCATTCATCAGTATTTTTAATAGCTCCTTAGAAGATTCTAAGATGTAACCAAAATTGAAAATCACTGGGCTAGTGGTTATTAAGAGGTTTAGGGTAGGGCTGCAAATATAACATAATCACCTGAGGAGTTAAAAAGTACATGTGTAGGCATGTATGTGTGTGTATATGACACATGAGATCTGTCTGGAAAGTATCCAGCCATGTAATATGAAAAATAGAGACATTTATTGAAGAAATACAAGATACAAGAAACATTGAACATAGGACAATGACACCTTAGTCCCCTTCAAAGTAGGGCGCCTTGAGACCTCACACAGTTCTCCCAGAATCTCTTAACCTAACCCCTACATGTTCAATGTTCTCAGGTGTTCTGCGTGCTGCAGGCCTTCTGGAACATGGATCACTTTCAACAGACTCTCAATCATCTTTGAAGCATTTGTGCTACACTTTCATTTGTGCTGCAGTCGCGGCATCGTTCCCGAAAGCGTTATGGATGGTCCAAATAGTTTCCATGGAGGAATGTTCAAGCCTAACGCAAAATTTAATGCAGATTCATTGCTCTGCTTGCTTGGTCATTTTGAATGTGATGGCCACACGGTACACACGCTCACTCAGCGGTGTCTAGCCCCACTGACTAGTACAGTGAGGACGCCATCGTTCACACATGCACAATACAGTCCACTTTCCTTGGCTGCCAGGTTACGTCCATGTCACGAAAACCATTCTCATGGTTAACAATGGCTGGACACTTTCCAGAGAGGCCTCTCATACACATATATATTTATTATACATTATATATTTATATATAATAAATATATATTATGTATTTTATGTATTATATATTTATAATATATATTTTATGTGTGTGTATATATATATATACACACCCAGATGCTTTTCTATCCCTTCCCTCACCCTAAGGCATACTGAGAGCCTTAGAGAGAGGGGTACCATATGTATTTTCGAAAACTCCTTTCTCTTTCCTCTCCTCAAACAAGTAGAAATTAGAAAGACAATTATAATACCGTGTGATAAGTGGAAGACACACATTACTGTGGGTTACTATAAGATCACATAAAAGGAAAACCTAGTAGAGATAGAGGAGGTCAGTGAATCTTCTCCGAAAGAGGGGTTATTAGAGCTGATGATTCTTAAAAGGGTTAGCCAGACAACAGGCGATAGGGCAGGTTTTCCCAAATAAAAAGCCCAAGCTCAAGCTAGACTTTAGAAAATCCTTGCTTGGTTCTTTCCCCTTCCCTGTTCTTCCTCTCTCACTACTGAAAGGTTTTTCCTGAAGAGTAATCCATCAATAAATCACTGGCTAGGCTCTGTTACCAGGGAGCCTGACCTAAGATAGTTGGTACTCAGAGGAATTCCAGGAAGCAGGTTGGACTTATGGAGTTGGATCATTCACTAGACAACCAGCCATGAGGACCATGGTGAAGTATGGACAGTCCTTGGCATACCTTCCCAGGCAGCCTTTCGCCTGTGGTAAGATGGAAGGTCTTGTGGGTGGAAGGGAATACAGTGGCTGGTGCAGTGTCACAGACATTTGAGAAATGTGGGGAAGTAGTCATTGCAGGGACAGTAGAATTGGACGGCTGCTTCTGGGCACCACTGATGTACTGAAGAGTGGAAATGACAGGCTCAGGTCAGCGAACCATGAATTAAAAGTGATATGTGAGAGGCAGGGGGCCTGTCTGACAGCATTTCAAAAGAGTCTCATCACCTGCAGCTGGAGGACAGACCAAGCTGAAGAGCTGGTACAGGTCTAACTTGCACTACAAGAGAGAGCTACAGAGAAGCCTACGTGTTCAGTCAAGACATATCTACACTAAAGGCAGGGCCCCACGAGGGGAGGGGTGAGACCCTGAGCTATGGAATGAGGCTACATGTTGTTGCTGGGTAGATGCAGCATTTGAATCCCCATATTCCCCCGAATCAATGGGCCTGCAGAAGTGATCCCCTCCCCTTGCTATGCAGAAATCTCAAATGAAGAGGATCCTTATAAGACAATGCTTTCCCTCCTCCCACCACCCACATTTGGACACCAGACCAAAATTGGGGTCACATTTCACCATACTCAATTGAGGTAGTGCTTGCCATGCTAACAGTGGAAAGGGAAGCAAGCCAAAGCCTATTGGACCAGGATAACATATACCAGGAAACATGGGGAGAATGTCTGGGGGGTGGGGGACCATGAGGTGCTGAACCAAGGGAGTAGAATGCAAAGCTGTGTAAGGGAGACTTTGTCAGTATGGGGCCACGCTCCCATGAGACAGGATTTGATTCCTAGGAAAGTGCCTCAGAGATGTTTCTATTATGCCGCCAGATGACTCTTGGAAGCTTAGAAAAAACAATGGCCTACATTAAATGAAGTAGAGAAGTCAGAATTGCCATTTCAGACTGTGGAGGAAGGGATCAAAAGACTCAGGGAAGTGGGCACGCCAGAATGGATCTACCATGTAAGGTCGGAAGGTCCACCAGTGATTACTTTGCTCAGGATATCCTGAGGAAACTAAGGCAATAAGAAATTCACAGGTGAAAGGCGTACTGGCATCTTTGAGATGCTACCCTCTGCAGCTGAGGCTGATGGGAAGAGATGTTGTTAAAGAACTAGAGTTCCTGGTAGCAAAGGGGATGAGAGTGTTCCAGATTAGCAGAAGCAAGGTGACAGCACTTAGCCATCAGAAGCACTTAACCATTAGAGCCACTTAATTGCTGTAACGGGCAGCCAGGTCAGAATGTCAGCCAGGGGACCAACCTTTGGGGACCTATGGAGAGGACTAATAGAATATGGTGCTCCTAGGAATGAGAGAGCTGGGAGCCAGAAAGAACAGGGCTAAAGGTGCATAAGTAGAAGATAACCCATAATTAATAATGGGTTAGGAGAAGCTGAGGTCAGGCACTGCAGTGGAAAGTCATGATGTTTTGTCCAGTTTCCAGACCTGAGCCATTTCTCAGTCTCAGAACCAGTTGACTGAAAGAGAAGTCGCATTCTTATGAGGAAGGACTGAAAGGGAGTCAGGGTAATAAGGGGAGTTCTGGCCCAGGTCCATCTAAAAGCAGGTCCCCCGAGCTCATGGACCCAACCAGTGGTTATTTCCCTGCTTCCTTCATGGGGAATAGAAATACTTATCACTTGGCAGAATCCTTGCATTAGTTCCTTGAGCTATAGAGCAAGAGCTACTGTAGTAGGAAACTCCAAGTAGTAGTCCTTGAAATAGCCTCTCTCCCACCAAAATAGTAAGTCAAAAACAGTATTGCAAACCAGGAGAATGGCAGAGATTAGCACCATCCTCAAAGACACAAAGAATGCAAGTATGGTACTCTTTGTCATAACCTTATTTAATCCTCCAGTCTGACCTAAGCAAAAACTGAGAGGATCATGGTGTATAACAGTGGACTACCATGAACTTAACCAAATATTGCCCCTATAGCAGCTGCTTTGTCAGATTTGGTATCTTTACTGGAGCATGTTACTACAGCCTTGGCATTTGTACGCAGCTAGCCATCTGTAATTATGTTCTCTTCTATATCCACCAGGAAGGAGGAGCAGAAGCAGTTGGCATCCACATGGCATGGGCATAGTACACTCTTGCCAGGGAAATGTTAATTATTCTGCTCTCTGTCATAATAAATTCTGAAGTGACTTGGACAACCTGGGCTTCCAGCAGAACATTGCATTCATCTGCTGTACTGAGGACATCATATTGATTAGACCTTAGGAGCAAAAAGTGGCAAGCACTCTATGTGCCTCAGTAAGAAATATATGCTTCAGAAGGTGAGAGATAAAGCCTACCAAGATTCAGGGCCTGCCACATCAGTGTAGTTTTTAAAGGTCCAGTGGTTTGGGGTATGCTAGAACATCCCCTCTAAAGTATAAGACAGGTTCTTGTACCTTGCATTCCTATCACACACACAAAAAAAATCAGAATGCTTGGTAGGCCTCTTTGGATTTAGAGGCAGAATATTCACTGTACTTGCCAATACATTTATCAGATGACCTGGAAAGCTGCTAGCTTTTAGTGAGGCTGAGGGCAATAAAGGCCTCTATAGTAGGTTCGTTCTGTGGTATGAGCATCCCTGCCACTTGGGCCATGTAGCCAGCAGATCCCATGGTACTATAGAGGTATCTGTTGTAGAGAAAGATGTCGTGTGGTGCTTCTGGCAAGCCCCAATAGGTGAGTCACAGACAGAGCCCAAGGTCTTGGAGCATGGCCATGCCATCTGCTGCAGAGAACTCCACGTCATTTGAAAAACAGCTCCTGTTATGATGGGGCCCTGGTAGAAAGTGAGCATCTAACCATGGCATACCAAGCGATCATAAATTGAATCATATTTACTGTGTCATAAGGTTAGGCAGGTACAGCAGCAATTCACTGTAAGGAACAGGTCCGCAGTTAAGTTCAAGTAAGTCCAGAGAGCACAAGTGAGCTGTACAAATAGGTGGCCAAGACCCCCATGTCAGCCACAACTGTTGTGCCAATGCCTCTCCCTCAACTCATAGCCATGGCCTTGGGGTTGAGGGGGTTCTCCATGACCAGTTGACAAAGATGGTAATAAAAATCAAAGCTTGGATCATGGATGAGTCAGCTTGGTATGAATGTAGACTGAAAATATCTGCTGTGTACTTTTGCCCCACTTGGTTCCAAAAGATGTTGGAGAAGGGAAATCCTCCCAGTTGGCAGAGCTCCAGGCAATACATTTAGTCATCAACTTTGTTTAGAGACAGAAGTGGCCAAGGTAAGGGTATATCCATGGACAGTGAGTGACACATGTTAGCTTAGCTTATTGGTCAGGGGTCTGGAGAAAGAAAGATTGGGAAAGGCTGGCAATTAGGCAGGTGGATAGACCTATAGGATGGGCACATAGTATGAGAAGCTTTTATAGAACATAATACCCATTAGAGAGTTTCCACTGCAGAAGAGGCAACTGTGTAGACAGAATGGCTAGGCCAGCATGTCAAGCTGTGTGTGTCTATCCCCCCCCACCCAGTTCTTGCACAACAGGCTCATGTTTGGAGTAGCCATGGTGGCAGAGATGAAGGCTATGCATGGGCCCAGCAGCTTGGACTCTCTCCAAAGCTGAGATAGCTGCTGCCTCGACTGAGTGTCTGACCTGTCAGCAGCAGAGACCAACACTGAGCTCTCAAGGAGGCCGAATAGTCACTGGGTGGCAAGTTGGTTACACTGGACCCTTCCAACCTGCAAAGAGTAATATTTCATCATGACTGGATTTGACATATATTCTGAGTATGGGTTTGCGTTTCCTGCCCACAGTGCTTCAGCCAGCACCATTGGCTGAAGGACTCATAGAATGTCTGATATTCTGACTCAGGATCTCACATAGCACTGCCTCAGACCAAAGGATTCACTTTCCAGCAAGAAGGTGTGGTGGTGGGCACTTGACCACAGGATTCACTGGCCATGCCACATACCACAGCAATTGGAAGCTATCAAATTCGTAAGAGTGGAGCAATGGCCTATGGAACGCATAGCTGAAACTCCATCTTGGAAATAACACTTTGTGAAGTTAGAGTTCCTGAAGGCCGGAACGGCTGACAGTCTCCCAACTCTACTGCAAAGACAAAGTAAATTCCCCAATGGATTTTGTTAGACACTCACCTAGAAAATTAGCTCCCCATACAATTAGGTCATAAAAATCTCCCGCAGGGCCCTTTTC
>CAUYPO010123956.1:0-16724 GCA_963574435.1 Cheirogaleus major | reverse complement strand
TAATTGCTTTCTATTTATAGTAGAGACGGGGTCTCGCTCTTGCTCAGGCTGGTTTCGAACTCCTGAGCTCGAGCGATCCGCCCGCCTCGGCCTCCCAGAGAGCTAGGATTACAGGCGTGAGCCACCGCGCCCGGCCTGTGTTTAACTTTTTAAGGAACTACTAAACTGTTTCCCAAAGTGGCTGCACAATTTTATATTCCCACTAATAGTGTATGAGGGTTCCAATTTCTCTATATCCTTGTCAACATTTGTTATGGTCTATCTTTTTGATTACAGCCATCTTATTGGATATTAACTAGTATCTCATCAAGGTTTTGATTTGCATTTCCCTGATGGTTTTGAACATCTTTCATGAGATTATTGGATATCTGTATATCTTCTTTGGAGAAATGTTTATTCAAATCCATTGTCCATCTTTAATTGAGTTATATTATTGAGTTGTAAGTGTTCCCTATATGTTCTGGATACCAGTCCCTTATCAGATATATGATTTGCAAAAAGCTATTTTCTCTCATTCTGTGGCCTGCCTTTTTGCATTCTTGAAAGCACAGAGTTTTAAATTTTGATGTAGTCCGCTTTGTCTATTTTTTCTTTTGTCAGGTGCTTTCTTATCTAATGCTTATGGTAATTGTGAGGAGTAGGAACCATTAATCCCAGTCTACAAAATGATGAAAATGAAGCCCAGTGAAGTTAAATAAATGACCCAAAGTCTACACAGGGCCACTGCACGTGGTCCTGCCTGGCACAAGTTACACAGCAGAACACAGTAGTCTTGGCTATATGTTGGAGCTAGGATATGAACTCAGACCTTCTGAGTAGGCCAGAGTTCTGGCTACTCACACACTGAGTATTACAATGTAAAAAGGCTGATTTTAAAAGAAACTCCTCAGATATTATACATTCAATCTTCTAAGGATGCTGCCATTACTTAAAATGAGGAGGCTTTGGAGCTCATCTTTGGAAGCTGTACTGAGAGGTGGTCAGTGATGTATTTCATGAACATAGGGAATTATGGCCAGGGTGGACTAGCGTTTATTAAGAAGCCAAAAATCCTGGGTGTCAAGTCCATAGAATGAGGCAAGTTATTAGGATGGATTATACCATTTTGGATTTATATGTCCCTCTACACATGCCAGTCAATACAAAGTGTGAGAAATGTTTTATTAAGGCTCAAAACAAATCTAAATCTCAAAAGAATGTGTCCAAAAATGTTTCTATCAATGGCAGCCAGATATAATAGATATTGAAGAATATTTATAAAACGTATAAAAGGTAATTGCTTTGTTACATTTTTAAACATTTTAATATAAAGCAGGACCATCTTTTTCCTTCTTGGTTATACCTGGTATATTTGAATTAAAATCACTGAATTAGTAGAGCTAATAAAGATCTCACATGTGCTTCAATCCCCTCATTTTAAGCAGGGAAGAAGGCAAAAAACACTGAAGTTCTCATTCAAGGTTACTCATGAGAACCAGGACTAAAATTTCAGGACTCGGTTCCCATGTTCTATTTCTTAATGTTAGCTGTCTTTGCTTTGCTTTTAACATTTATGATCTTCCCCCTTCTCTCTCTCCCAAAGACCTCTAAAGTGGATTATACCATCCAAGACTCCTTTTCTGAAGGGTGGGGAACTCTGCCCAAACTTCATTGTCTATTCTCCAGTTGGATCCTTGCCCAATACCAATTTATCTAAACATTTCAAATCCATGTAGATAACTCTGACAGCAAATAAAAGGAACAAATTTTATAAAGTGAGTTCTAAATGAGATACTGCCAAGCTCTATTTCAAAAACCAGGCTCTGGTTTCCAATCTAAGAATTAAATGGCTTTCTGCCTGTTTCTGCCTTTCCTCCCTCACTCAGGAGAGAGGGCCAAGGCTGAGTCTTGAGAGATTGCTTCATGAGGAAAAATCAAGGCAGGGCACAGTCCCAGGAAGGCCAATGCAGGTTGGAAATTAGCTAGCAGAAAGAAGGCTCTGGGAAAAGGGAACTGGCTTCATGATCAGGCTAGCTCCGTCCCCAGAGCAATTTCTCTCCGTTGGAAACAGGTCTGAGTGCTGACACGGGGGTTTCCCACAGCTTCGACCGGCCTCTGAAGGCATATTTGTCATCAGAGGCTCTTGATGAAGCTGTACATAAATATCTGACTGTTGTTAAATACAAAACAAAACAAAAAAATATTCCACAGGAACAAAATCAAAACCAGCTGTGAGGGGGAGAGGCCAAAGACCCAGTGTAAGTGCAAAAGGCTCAGCAGAAACACTTGTTAATTGTGTTATTTACTTTGCTGAATAGTAAACTGCTGTGCCAATGAAGTCATATCACATGACCATAATGTTTTTCATATGACTCTCCTGCTATGAAAGAAATGGGCATTTTATTTTCTAGAATTCTGAGTTCTATAGTGGATAAGTCAGGATCTGAATTTTTGTTTGGAATCAAGCCATCAGCTCAGCCCTGTTCATTTCTGCTGGCCTGTTTATGATTTCACAGCCTATGTTATAGTTGTTGCTAAACTTTTTTAATGACCATTCATCAATCCCCAAAATCTGCAGAAAGGAAGTTCTGTTTAGCAAAAACTTAAAAAAATGCAAATTATATTAATGGAGCACTGTAACTGCAGCCCTGGAATCATAACTACATGGTTCAGCATTCAATACTGATTATAGTCAAGGCACGGGAATAAAACATAGCCTAAAATTAATCCTGGAATCAGGGAACTTGCAAATTTTCATGAATAAGAATGAAGTATTTTACGGAAGTTGGGTTATGGGGTTTGGGAATTTGAATTTCTAAAGGATATACCAATATAACTTGTTTTATTAACCCTCTTATGAATCAGTCTTCTCTTTAGTTAGATTAAACTGGAAAAAATGTTGGTATTTCTCATAGCATCATTTTGAACTTTGGAACAAAATAAATACATGTGGATTGATACTTACTCTATTCATAGGATGAAAAATAACCCTAAGAAGATAAGTCATAGCAAATTTTACGAAACATGGCTAAGGCATTCACATGTTTGATTAGACTGACCCTTTCTTCAACAAATGCAGTAATTTAAAAATTACTTGGTGAGAACCTCAACAGCTCTGCAACTTGGACACCTTGTGGTTCATCAACTTTAAGGTTGTTTGCTTGGGTTCCAAGTAGCATAAATAGAAGTATAGGAGGAATAGGAAATCAGGGTCAGTCTCTAAGTATCCAAACCCATAAGAGCTTTGACAATAAAGGCAGAACTTTATGCAAAATTTCCTAATTCGCATGGTAACATTTTAAGAGGGTAGGAAGCTGATTGGGCCTTTTCCTTGGGGCCTTCTAATCCTCCATGGGCAGAATGTAACTATAATTTGGCAGCTAGATGGGTTATATACAAAGAATACAGGTAGCTGTCCAAGTCCCCTTTGTTATGGAATATAATGTTAGCAAAGGCAACTGGCATTTATGTGGTAAGTATTTAAAATTTTAAATCTATAACTTCAGATAAAATTAATCTACCATGCACATTTCTCATTTAAATTTTTTATTGCATCCTAGCTCTCTAGCCTCTCCTCATTGTGCTAAAAGGAAGAGGATAATTCTCCTTTATCTGGCTACAACAATTTACCAGTGCTGTTCTTTTTCTCCAAGCTCCATCTCCATCCCATTTCCAGTGCCATCCGACCATTTTCACTCACTTATGCCATCACCTCAAAATCATTACTACCCAGAGCAAACTCATCTTTGTAAGTCTGGGCCCCCAGTACCCACTCTGCAGCTTGCACTTTAACCCCTCCTTTGATAAAAACTCACTTGGTAATTTGCCTGCTAATCTCAATAGCAATAAAATTATGCCAATAACCTAGATTAAAGTCATTGCCATCATTTTGGGATATTCGATAATGGATGGGGAATGGGTATAAAAATTGGGTTGCATTGTCAATCTCACTAAATCTGGATGATTCCATCTTCAATATATCTTCTACTCCATTATTATATGTTCCTTTCTATGAATAAGAAGGAATTTGTAGGCCCCAGTAGGATTGGCTTTGCACTCCTCCTTCATAAAGGGTATTTGGGGGAGACAGACCACAAGTGCTAAAGAATATGGAAAACTTTAATAGCATCGAAACTTTTTTCTTTAAATAAAGAACTATGCACCTTGCTACAACATGGATGAACCTTAAAATCATAAAGATGCCAGACACAAAGGGTCATGTATTGTTCCATTTATGCGATGCATCCAGAATAGGCAAATCCATATAGACAGGAAGTAGATTATTGGTCACCAGAGGATAGGAGGAGGAGGATACCAATTAATAGGTAAAGAATTTGTTTTGGGGGCAATGAAAATGTTCTAAAACTTAGAGACAGTAGTAATGTTGCACAACTCTGAAAATACTAACTGAAAATTGAACTGTACACTTTAAAAAGATGTGTTCATAATTATAGCATGTAAATTATAATTCAATAAATCTGTTATTTTAAAAAAATTATCTTGATTTCAAGTAACTCTGGCTCAAACCACATCAGACTACTTGATTTTGAATAACACACTAAAGAGTCCTGGCCTTGGAGACCTTCGTTCAGTTCAGAATGCCCTAGGCCTGCTGCTCTCCCCTTTCCTACTCTTCCTCTGCCAAAATTCAACTTTGTATTTTTTTTATTTTTTGGTAGAGACAGGTTCTTGCTCTGCTGCCCAGGCTTCAGCACAGCGGTGAAATCATAGCTCTCTGCAGCCTCAAACTTCTGGGCTCAAGCAATCCACCTGCCTCAGCCTTTGGAGTAGCTACTAGGGCTACAGAAGTGTGCCACCCCATCCCACTAAGTTTTGTGTTTTGTTTTTTGTTTTTAACTTTTTGTAGAGACAAGGTCTTACTGTGTTGCCCAGGCTGGTCTTAAACTCCTGGTCTCAAGTGATCCTCCAGTCTCAGTCTCCCAAAGTGCTGAGATTACAGGTGTGAACCACTGCACTCGACCCCAACTTTTATTTTTAAAAATACCCAACTCATCCTTTAAAACTAATTGAAATACCTGTTCTCTTCAGTGAAGCTTTCTTTGACATCCCTACTCTCTTGGGCAGAAGTAACTGCTCTCTTAGCACTTTATAAATGACTAAAACATTTTTGATGATATTAGAGCTCACTATTTACATCTCAGCTTCTCATACTAGATTATGAGCCCATGAGGGTCAGTGTCTCATTAACTTCTGTAATCAGTTACTAGCACAGTGTTTGGTATTAAATTTTCAAATGACATTCAGTAAACTTTTAAAAAATACATATTTTATAAACAAGATATATAATGATACTGTCACATATAATTATCTAGCTGAATCTTTTGCAATTCCAATGTTGACTGATAAAAACAGTTAACCTAAAAATGAGAATTCAGCATCTTGATTGTGTTGCTAAAATAAACCTTTCTATGTCAAATGCAGAATTTTGCATTTTTATTACTGAACATTTGTAAATGCACTGGGAATCAGCACATAAATAAAAACACCTTTACACAAACATGTGTATACTTTGATATACATGTTTATTTTGCTTACACACACACACACACTTTTCAAAGTCATACAAAATGATGTAGGCAGGATGATAATATTTGTTGCTATTAGGTCCTCCAGTGAGTATTGTATTTTAGACCTTATTTTAAAACATGGTCCTGGCCGGGCGCGGTGGCTCACCTCTGTAATCCTAGCTCTCTGGGAGGCCGAGGCGGGCGGATCGCTAGAATTCAGGAGTTCAAAACCAGCCTGAGCAAGAGCGAGACCCCGTCTCTACTATAAATAGAAAGCAATTAATTGGCCAACTAAAAATATGTAGAAAAAATGAGCCAGGCATGGTGGTGTGTGCCTGTAGTCCCAGCTACTCGAGAGGCTGAGGCAGGAGGATTGCTCGAGCCCAGGAGTTTGAGGTTGCTGTATATCACCTAAAGAATATCTCTGGGCAAGAATCTCACAACAGTGTTTGTCTGTAGGAAGGGAACTGTGGAGGTAAGAGACAGGTAGGTGTAGAAGGAAGACTTCCTTTTCACAGAATATTTTTTATACCTTTAAATTTTGTATCAAGTACATTATTTATCTATGAAATTTACTTCTCAGCTACAGCTAACAAGCACTATTAAGGAATGCAGGTCTGGAACTGCCAGATCTGATTTTTCAAAGAAGTTGGAAAAGAGAAAATTCAGATTTTTATGTAAAACTCATGATTTTTAAATGCTGGCTTTATTTAAAATTTAACACATACAGCAGGCCAAAAACAACACAAGCCATAGCTAGGTCACAGGCCAGCTAGTTTACCATCTCTAATCTAAAATTTGATGTTTGGCTTATGATTCCAAAACTACAAATATAATTTAATGGAGGAAAATTCAAAAAGAAAACTCGGACTTGCGGATGAAACCATACTCCCTTCTGCCCCACCATCTATTGTTCTCTTAAACTTCCCCTTCCTTCTCTTCTGAGTCTTCAAAAAAGCTATTAATGTTTGGCCAACTAAAATGCAAAACATACCAGGTTAAATCAAGGAATCTGCCCATTATCCTAGTATCTGTTCTGTTGTAAAGAGTGAAATATGGGTCAATTTCAAGTTACAATTCTTCTGGCCAACTAAAGAGAAACATGTAAATTATTTCAGCTAAGTAGCTAAGCTCCCCCAAGCCATCTCATCAAATGATTGCATGGTTGCAAGGATCTATAAGTTACTTATCCCATACTATCAGGCAGAACAGCACTGTTGAGAAGACAATATGGCAGGCAATCAAAATAGTGTTCTGAACCTATCTGGGAACTCAATCAAAATTCTGGGGACGGGGATAAATCTCAAAGTTCTGTAGAGATGACATTCACCTCCTGAAACTGAAGATAAGAGATTCCTTGCGGTTCCAACTACTGGCCATAAGTGGAAGATTGTATCTGTTTAATGCCCGGAGGACATCAAAGCAAGTTGAAGAAGAACTGGCTTCAGTTCTAAGTCTAGCACTAGAGATGTACTATTCTGCCTCCCCAGAGTGCCTGAAAAGCTTATCCCAATCTTCTAAAAGCTCCAAGGGATTTGACTCTAGTATTTCCGCATGGTTTTCCTATACTCAGTGTTAGCTCTCCCTCTCCAAACAATATCCCTTTTACTACTGGCTGGTCCAGTATTGAGCCAGGCCATCTATTCACTGACTGCTTGGGACCTCCCCCAGTGGTGAGGATGCACAACTCAAAACCAGTTTATCCAACCACAGGACTAATGGCAACATTGCTAGTGTACCACCCCTGCAGAACACAGGCAGTAAATGTTTTCCTTATACAGCTTGTAGAAATGCTTCATAAGTCACATTTCTAATAGCTTCTTCATCCAGGTAACTAAGGGAAAAGATGTTGATTTGATCTCATTTAAATCCCACTCAACTCTTCTGAGTAATTGTACATTTTGCCAAGTGACTCGAATAACTCTACTACCATACGCAGCATTCCCACTTATAAGAACAGTGAGCATTTGAAAAAAACAAAATGATAATCTGTTTTTAAAACTGAGCCTTTACAAAAGATGATGCAATTACCAGGACATTAAGATCTGTAAGATACTCTAGCTGAGAAAGAGTAACTCTCTCAGGTTGTGACTGGGGAAGCCATTTCATGATGGGGTTCAGTGGCCTAAGAAAACTGATCAAATTGTGAAATATAAGCTAGGCACGTTGTTTCTGAAGAACATGGCCTACAGTCCAATATGTTCTTTCTTAAGAACGTGGCCAGAGTTCAATGTCTTCACTGACTTTCATTTTGATATATGGACATTAGCCAATTCTCTCCAACGGCCGTACGCACATGCAGATCTTCAGTAAGGACAAGAGGTACTTGGCAATCAATAGCCTGTACTTCCTTTATCAGTAATTTTGTGCATTAGACACCTATTGGACAGCAACCTATACACATCAGCGTATAGCAATTGCTGAAGGTTCTTTGTTCTCTGATATCCAGAAGACTTATTTAGCTATATTTGCTCTAAGTAAAAAAAAAAAAAAAAACATTTAAAAAATTGCTTTCTTCCTTTTCCATAATGTTGAATATAAATAGGTTTGAAATGCATCAGTCCTCAGTACAGAAAGTTTGTTTTGTTCTTACCTCAGCAGCTTGGGTCTCCTGATGCAGCAATGTAAGACCAGTCAAATCTTCTAAGAAGGAATGTGAAGAATTAAACACCTTGGTGAGAAAATTAAATCCTTCTTGTTCATATTGATCAAGAACCTGTAAAATATTTGTATTTTTAAGGAGGTTGCAGATTTGAAATGCATACTAAAAGACTTTTGCTTCTAACAAGCACTTGTCAAAAATGAAACTGAGAATTAAATATGGGGATGATAATACAGTCTGGAAAAAAATGCAATCTGGTGGGCAAAAAACTGGGAAGGCTTAGTATTTATCATATTTTTCCTTCTATGAAGGACATCTTCCAGTTCAGATGCCAATTTTTCCCAAATAAAATAAACTTACTCCATGCAAATTCACTAAAAATTCTAGAAGAGTTAAGGTTAGTTACTGGTTCTAAAGTTCACTTGTTAGAAAAACAGCACGTAAGAGAAGAACCAAGAAAAAATTTAAAAGGATAAAGGGAAAGGGAGGGACAAAGGATTTTGTCACAAATGTGACCTACCAGCTCAGCAAATGTACTTTTTAAAATAATTCTAAAATAGAAAAATAAATTTCAACAGACACTTCACGAAAGAGGATATCCAAACGGCCAATAAACATGAAAATGTGCTCAATGTCACAAGTGGTCAGAGAAATGAAAACTAAAACCATAGTGAAATACTACTTCAAACCTACCAAAAAGGCTAAAATGAAAAAGGCAGAAAATACCAACTGCTGGCAAGGATGTGGAAGAACCAGGACCTCCACGGAAGTACAAAATTGTTGCTTTAGAATTTAACATTTATGTGCCCTATGATCCAACAATTCTACTCCTCGATATATACACCCAACAAACATGTATATATGTGCATCAGAAGACACAAGTGTCCATAGCAGCACTATTCATGATAGCCTCAAACAAGAAACCACTGAAGTGTCCATCAACAATAGAATGAATAAATTAATTTTATATTCATGCTAAGGAATGCTACACAGCAATGAGAACAAACTACATTAATCAAACATAATGTATTCACAAAAGAAGGGATAAGCAGTATGTACTGTATAATTACATTTATATAAAGTTAAAAGAAAACAGGCAAAATCGATCTGCGATGTTAGAAGTTTAGGCAGTGGTTACTCATGGAGAGATTATAATAGTAAGGGGGCCCAAGGGACAGTCTAGGGTGCTAGCATTTTTTGTTTCTTTATCTGAGTGTTGGTTACGAAAGTTGTACTTTTTGAGAGTTCATCAAGTTGAACATTTCATTAAGATATGTTTGATTTTTTTGCATAATACTTTTTTGTATATATTATATGTTATCCTTCAATAGATTAAAAGATAAAAGGCCAGTAGTTCTGACAAGAGAACAATATGAGAACAGTAAAGAGTTCTTAGATGCAAACAATGATTATCACATTTAGGAATTCAGTGATCTCAAGAACTGTGAATTGTAGAAAGCAAACAGTGAACCAGGATGCCTCAAAAGTTCTCCCAGAACTCAGAAGAAAAAGATAAAAAGATGAATATTTTTAAAAGATAGCAGACATTAAAGACAAATCTAAGAAATCAATGACACATGAACAAATAGATTGGAGGAGCAATAATACAAGAAATATTAATAGAAAAAAATTTCTCCTTTCAGAAATGGAAATGTATGAACCGTTCAATATAGCAATTCCACTTCTAAGACTTTTCATACAGATACAGTTGTGTGTGGGCACAAAGACTGATGTTTTAAGGATGCTCACTGAAACACTGTTTGCAGCAACAAAAGATTGGCAAGCACCACCCCTTAACAGGGGACTGATTAAATTATGGTATATTTACAATCAGTTGCATTTTTGTATCTATTAAAAGAGAGGCAGGTCTATAGCACTGATATGAACTGATTTCCAAGACATAGTAATATAATAAAAAAGCAATATCCAGACTGTGTGTATAGTATTTGTATATGAGTATATACTTTAGGACTCATCTAAGCTTAGGGACTGGCAGGATAAGGATAAAAAAAATACAAAGTCAGAGAAACTGAAGGGCTGGTGAGCACCAATGAAGGGACTGAGGATGGGCCCTGGCTGGTAAGGAAAGACCCACAGGCTGGTGGAATCAGAGAGATTGGGAGTCCTGGAGAGCTGACCAGGGGATCATAATGCCCCTGGACACATACAAAGTCTAGGCTGATCAGCCACAGGAAATTAATTTGACAACTCAATGCCTGAATAATAAGGCATTTGACAAATAACCAAATCCCTCAGTAATAATGAGATTCCTTACAAATTGGAATGTTATCTTAGGAAAAATGGAAATTAAATGATCTTTTTCAAAACGGTAAATACTATGTTTAGTGATCATTTATTTCTAAGAGAACTCCTAAGCTCAGAACTTTATTCACTTTATTATGCTTTCCAGATGCTATTTTTTCTTTTTGTAACAAGTTGAAGGTTTGTGGTAACCGTGAGTTGAGCAAGGCCATCAATGCCATCTTTTCAACAGCACATGCTCACTTTCTGTCTCTGTGTCACATTTTGGTAATTCCTGCAGTATTTCAAACTTTTCCATTATTATTATATCTGTTGTGGTGATCTTTGCTGTCACTATTTTAATTGTTGTAAGGTGCCACAAACCGCACCTATTTTAGATGGTGAGCTTAGATAAATTTGTGTGTTCTGACTGCTCCACCAGCCAGCCATTCCCCTGTCTCTCTCCCTTGCCTTGGGTCTCCCTATTTCCTGAGAAAGAACAATATTGAAATCAGGCCAAATAATAACCCTACAATGGCCTCTAAGTGTTCAAGTGAAAGGAAAAGTTACATATCTCTCACTTTAAATTAAAAGCTAGAAATTATCATTAAGCTTAGTGAGAAAGGCATGTAGAAAGCTGAGATAGACCAAAAGCTAGGCGTCTTGTGCCAAACAGTTAGCCAAATTGTGAAGGCAAAGGAAAAGTTCTTGAAGGAATTAAAAGTGCTACTCCAGTGAACACATGAATGGTAAGAAAGCAGAACAGCCTTATTTCTGATATGGAGAAAGTTTTAGTGGTCTGGGTAGATCAAACCTGCCACAGCATTCCCTTAAGTCAAAGCCTGATCCAATGCAAGGCCCTAACTCTCTTCAATTCTATGAAGGCTGAGACAGGTGAGGAAGGTGCAGGAGAAAAGTTTGAAGCTAGCAGAGGTTGGCTGATGAGGTTTAAGGAAAGAAGCCACCTCCATAACATAAACATGCAAGGTGAAGCAGCAAGTGCTGATGCAGAAGCTGCAGCAAGTTATCAGAAGATCTGACTAAGATCATTGGTTAAGGTGGCCACATAAATAAGAGATTTTCAATGCAGACAAAACAGCCTTCTATTGGAAGAAGATGCCACCTAGGACTTTCTTAGCTAGAGAGGAGAAGTCAGTGCCTGGCTTCAAAACTTTAAAGGACGGGCTTGACTCTCTCTTATTAGGGGCTAATGCAGCTGGTGACTTGAAGTTGAAGCCAGTGCTCATTTACTATTCCAAAAATCCTAGGGCTCTTAAAAATGCTAAATCTACTCTGCCTGCACACTATAAATGAAACACCAAGGCCTGGATGACAGTACATCTGTTTACAGCATGGTTTATTGAATATTTTAGGCCCACTGTTGAGACCTACTGTCCCAACACAAAGATTCCTTTCAAAACATTACAGCACATTGACAATGCACCTAGATATCCAAGAGCTCTGATGGAGATATACAAGGAGATGAATGTTGCTTTCATGCCTGCCAACCCAACATCTATTCGGCAGCCTATAGGTCAGGAGTAATTTTGACTTTCAAGTCTTATTATTTAAGACAGCAGTTCCCAACCTTTTTGGCACCAGGGAACCATTTTCAGAAGACAAATTTTCCATGGACTGGGGGACTGTCTGGAGATAACTCAAGTATATTACATTTATTGTGCACTTTATTTCTATTACTATTACATTGTAATATATAGTGAAATAATTATACAACTCACCATAGGTTGGAGACCCCTGATTTAAGAAATACATTTCATAAGGCTATAGCTGCCATAGGTAGTAATGATTGATGGATCTGGACTAAGCAAACTGAAAACCTTCTGGAAAGGATTCACCATTCTAGATGTCTTAAGAACATTCATGATTCATGGGAGGAGGTCAAAGTATCAACAATAACAGGAATTTGGAAGAAGTTGATTCCAATCCTCACGGATGACTTTGAGGGGTTCAAGAGGAAATAACTGTAGATATGGTAGAAATAATAAAAGAACTAGAATTCAAAGTAGAACCTGAAGATATGACCAAATTGCTGCAATCTCATGATCAAACTTCAATGGATGGGAAGTTGCTTCTTAGGCATGAGCAAAGAAAATGGTTTCTTGAAATGGAATCTACTCCAGGTAAAGATGCTGTGGACACTGTTGAAATGACAGGATCTAGAATGTAACATAAATTTAGTTGATAAAGCAGCAGCAAGTTTTGAGAGGACTGACTCCAATTTTGAAAGAAGTTCTACTGTGGGTAAAATGCTATCAAACAGCATTGCATGATACAGAGAAATCTTTTGTAAAAGGAAGAGTCAATCGGTGCAGCAAACTTCATTGTCTTATTTTAAGAAATCTCCACAGCCACCCCAACCTTCAGCATCCATCACCCTGATCAGTCAGCAGCCATCAACATGAAGGCAAGACCATCCATCAGTGAAAAGATTGCAACTTGTTGAAGGCTCAGATGATCATTAGTACTTTATAGCAATAAAGTGTTTTTTAAATTAAGGTATACACATTTTTCTTAGACATAATGCTATTGCAAACTTAATAGACTGCAGTATAGTATAAACGTAACTTCTGTATGTACTGGGAAACCAAAAAATTCATGTGACTCATTTTATCATGGTGGTCTGGAACCAAACCCACAATATCTCTGAGGTATGCTTATAAATAGATGCTTTATGCCAAGTTTCCAGTTAGATAAAAGAAGAAATTAGTTTGAAAAATGGACAAAATCTTTGAAGAAAAACTGGAGTAATTCTAGACATGATACTTTCTTGGACTTTAGCTAAACTTTCAGATTTTAAGCCCATGTTTCCACAGATAATTTTATAATACTACAAATCTGACAGTGGAAAAACTAACAGCAAGAGCAGAATGAAGGAAAGGCCTCCCTCATAATCAGGATGTACAGAAAGTTTAATGCTCAAACATTATTAATAGCACAGGCTTAAAAATATGTGGAAGAACTTAATCCTCTAGGGGCACATTTAATCATGCAAGGGTTTTCCAGTAGTCTCTTTATGTGCTGTGAAGTTAATCTGTGTTATGAGAATAAGCAGCTTATAAAAAGTAAGAGGATTTCTCTCCCTACAAACAGCAGAACCTTCTTAAAGAGGAAAATGTGTTTAAAACTATTCAAAAAACAAAAGAAAGAAAAAGATATGATCAGGATGAATTTCAGCAACAACCCATCAGTCTACATAAAACACAGCAAACCTTTTATGTGAATATATAATACATGGTCCTGAGAAGTATGCACAATAAATCTTGGAAGATTATAAGCATTCTAAAGGTACTAGGAGAGCTGGCAAAACAGAGAACAATGACTTTTTTAGTATAAAGCTCTTTTTCTGATCCCTGACTTTCCTTGCTTAACTGTTTTGTAAGGTTAGGTTTTCTTTATTCATGACATATACGAACACATACCCCAGGACAAAGATGGAAGAATCTCTTTTTCAAACATGATTTTAGGAGTATCGCTTCTCTTGCTGAGAATCTTTGGTGACTTCTTACTCTTTACTACATCAATCTCATAGTATCCAGCTAGACATTTAAGGTCCTCCGCAACCCTTCAATTTTGGGCAACTTTCTGGAAAATGCCTTTTATAGGGTCAAAGATCTCTTCACAACACCATATAATGATTTTTGTTTTATAAGAAGCAAAAGGGAGACATAGCTGCTCTATTATTCTTAAACAAGAAAACCAGGAAACAAGTATTCCATCTAAAATAAGGGCTTATGTATTTTCAAAGGGGGAAAGGAACATGCAGTTTCTATAAACCTCTTTTTTAAAGTCTTTTTTGTTTAGAAATTATACTTATTTGCTTTTGACAATTTAAAAAATACATGCATACATATTTCTAAAAAAACTTAGGTGAGGTGACTGCCCTCCAAATTGGGGAGACAGGTATATACAGACAATCACAAGACACTGGAGCAGAAACCACCACAAGAACTAGCAATAGGGTAGAAAACCCTGAAATGTAACTGACACATGGCTGGAAGCCAGGTGTGGACAAGTCTGAGAGTTAATAACTCTACGGGGATCCAGTTATAGGGAGGCCCCCATGGTTTTGTGAGTTTTATCTCCAGGAATTCAACTAAGTTCTCACATAAATTTAGGGGAACCTCTCCTCCTTTTTGCAGAGGGAGGGAAAGAGGAACCATTTTGAAGCATGTCAGAGCCTTCTCTTTCAACAAGGCCTGACCATAGGAGAAAAGAGATAACCAGAACCTAACTGACCTGGAGGAATGGGAATACCCAACTCGAGCCCAATCTAGCCGTCCTGTCCCACCTACAGGGGAGAGGTGATGAGAAACATTTGCGAAATTCATGATCCAGAAGCACAGTGTCACCAAAAGATTGATACTTAATCATAAGACGACAGAACACTTTGTCCAAGTTCAAAAGCAAGTGGGAAAAAAAACAAAAAAAACAAAACAAGAATACAGAACACTACCCCTTGCCCCACACCATACCAGCACATTATTAAAGGCCTATTTACAGCAGTTACCTTTATACATCATTTCTGGCTACTAAGAAAAAATTACAAGGCATACCAAAAGGCAGAAAGCACAGTTTGAAGAGATAGAGCAAGAATCAGAACCAGACATGAAAGGATACTGAAATTATCAGAGAGTTTAAAACAACTATGATCAATATTCTAAGGTCTCTAAATGATAAAGTAGACAGCATATAAAAACAGATGGATGATATAAGCAGAGAGGTGGAAATCCTAAGAAAGAATCAAAAAGAAATTCTAGAGCTCCAAACCACTGCAACAGAAATGAAGGCCTCTGATGGCCTTATCAGTAGGCTGGACACAGCTGAGGAAAGAGTCTCTGAATTTGAGGATATACCAATAGAAATTTCCAAAATTAAAAAAAAACCAAAACTAAATAAAACGAGAACAGAATACATAAGAACTGTGGGAAACTAGAAAAGGTGTAATATATGAAATGAGAATACCAGAAGGAGAAGAAAGAGATAGGAACAGAAGAAATATTTGAAACAATAATGACAGAGGGCGGAGCAAGATGGCGGAAGAGAAACACCGCCAGACAGAGTGTCTCTGCAGAAAAGACACCTTCTAGAAGATATTAGAAGA
The DNA here is from genome assembly GCA_963574435.1 of Cheirogaleus major. Taxonomy (NCBI): domain Eukaryota; kingdom Metazoa; phylum Chordata; class Mammalia; order Primates; family Cheirogaleidae; genus Cheirogaleus; species Cheirogaleus major. The sequence continues at coordinate 1,252 of CAUYPO010123956.1, read as the reverse complement.
AAGAAGCAAGCAGATGACCATAAATCGGACAGGGGTCGGACGGAGGGGCACCGGACACTACAGGAGACGACTTCACGGGAGGAGGTTGTGGAGGAAAATTGGGAGAAGAGACCTCCCAAGCCAGCGGCTTGGAGACTAGCAGCAAGGGTAGGTGGAGTGGTTAACTTACCCTCCCTTGCATCTCAGACTGCTGGTGGGCTCCCCAGCGGTTGGAGAGACCTGCGGACACCAGTCTAGAGACGGCCACTGACAGCGAGCAGTAAGCCTATAGCGGACGAGGCACCAGGCCCCCAACCACCTCGGGGCCCCTCCATGTGCACAGTCCCGACTGCGCGGCAGGTGCCATATTGCTGCACTCTCCCCTCCCCCGCCCCTACCGCGGCTGCCGAGAGACAATATAGCCACCAGCCGGAGGGATCTACAGGGAATGGGACCTTCCATTTTGGGGCCCTACAGCTGTCTGAGGGGTACTCAGACGGGGAGCTGCCAACCCGCCAGCCCTCCCAGGTGCTGCTGGCCCAGTCATTGCACGAGAACGGGGCAGACCCTGAGCGTGAGAGACATCAACCCAGCTTGGGCTCCCCGTGGGGAATTAGGTCTGGCACTCCTCTCCCTGGTGGGTCAGGAATTGATCTCCGGGGCCCAGAGGTCAGACCTGCTGACCAAATCGCATTGCCTGGGGTACAGAAGGGATATTGGGAAGGAGCCTACTAAGGTGTGTTTGCCGTCAGAGGCAGATCAGCGTGCTTGAGGGCAAAACTGCTCCCAAAGTGGGGCTGTGTACCCAGCCCAAGCAGCGACCCAATGCAGGGAAACCCCAGACCTGCATCACAGCCAGGGGAGACAAAGTGGCGTGACGTCTGGCCTGCTGGCAGAGGCCCCAAAGTAGCCGTGGAGTTGGGGAGGGTGGAAAGGAGTGAGGCCTGCTCCAGACTGCAGGTCTCAGACAGTCCCACCCCCACACGCAGACTTTCTGAATGAGTGGGACCATCCCAGCCCCTCCCTAACAGCTTTTCCGGGAAGCAGAAAACAGGACTTTGACCCCTGCTAACAGCATTTGTGGTGCTTGAGGGCAGGCTTACCCAACCCAGCTCCACCCAGACTCACACACAGACCAGCCCTCACTGAAGTGGAGAATAAGGACACACCTGGAAGTCCCAGGGCCCCACCCACCACCTGAGTGCCTCTCCAGAGGAACAAGAGCTGGTTACAGGACCCAAAAACAGCAGTGTAGCCTGCTCCTCTGAGCAAG
>CAUYPO010123955.1:0-14249 GCA_963574435.1 Cheirogaleus major | reverse complement strand
TGTATTTATAGACTTGCGTAAGTTGAACCAGCCTTGCATCCCTGGAATAAAGCCCACCTGGTCATGGTGAATTATTTTTTTGATGTGCTGCTGAATTCTATTTGCTAAAATTTTATTTAGGATTTTTGCATCTATATTCATGAGGGATATTGGTCTATAAGTTTCTTTTTTTGTTGCATCCTTCCCTGCTTTAGGTATCAAGGTGATATTGGCTTCGTAGAATGAGTTAGGAAGGATACCATCCTCAATGGTGTGAAATAATTTCTGTAGTATAGGTATGAGTTCATCTTTGTATGTTTGCTAGAACTCTGAAGTGTAGCCATCTGGCCTGGGGCTTTTCCGTTTGGGGAGGTTTTTAATTACTGCTTCAATTTCTGTGCTTGAGATTGGTCTGTTCAATAATTCTGTTACCTCCTGGGTGAACTTAGGGAGGTTGTATGAATCCAGGAATCTGTCCATTTCATCTTCATTCTGTAGTTTTTGGGCATATTGATCTTTGTAGTAGTCGAACATAATGTTTTGTATCTCTGTGGTGTCTGTTGTTACCTCTCCTTTTTCATTTCTTATTGAGTTTATTACAGTCCTTTCCCCTTGAGATCTTGTCAGCCTAGCCAGAGGGCCATTAATCTTGTTGATCTTTTCGAAAAACCAGCTTCTTGTTTTGTTGATCTTCCATATAATTCTCTTGTTCTCCATTTTATGTAGTTGTGCTTTGATCTTAGTTCTTTCTTTTCCTCTGCTAGGATTGGAATTAGTTTGTTCTTCTTTTTCCAATTCCTTGAGTCTGTTCATTAGGTTGTCGGTATCTAATCTTTATGTTTTTTTGATGTGAGCATTTAATGATATTTAGTTTACGTCTCAGATATACTTTTGCTGTATCTCACAGTTTTGGTAAGAAGTAGCTCTTTTGTCATTTTGTTCAAAGAAACTCTTGATTTCCCTCTGAATTTCTTCCTTGACCCAAAAGTTATTCAACAGTAGATTGTTTAGTTTGCATGACTTTGTGAAGTGGTGTGTATTTCTGTTAGAATTGAACTCTAATTTTATAGCATTATGGTCAGAGAAGACACTTGGTATTATTTTTATATTCTTGAATTTTTTGAGATCTGCTTTGTGGCCTAGTGTATGATCAATTTTGGAGAAGGATCCATGGGCAGCTGAGAAGAATGTAAATTCAGCTTTTTTGGGGTGGAATGTTCTTTAGAGATCTGTCAGTCCTTTTTGGTCAAGAGCTTTGTTTAAATTCCTTATTTCTTTACTTAATTTCTGTTTTGAGGATCTATCCAGTTCATTTAGTGGTGTGTTGAAGTCCCCTGCTACTATGACAGTATTGTTTAACATGGTATTTAGTTCAGACAATGTTTTTTAAATCACATTATTTGATTTTTGTTATAGAGCTGTGTGAGTACCTTACATATTTTGGACATTAGCCCTTTATCAGATACATGGTTTGGAAATATTTTCTCACAATCTGTAAGCTGCCCTTTCATTGTGTTGATTGTTGCCATTACTATGAAGATGCTTTTTAATTTGATGTAGTCCTACTTATTTAATTTTGCTTTTATTGCCTGAGCTTTTGGCATAATATCCAAAAAATTTGCCAAGGCCAATATCAAGGAGCTTTTCCCTTTATTTTATTTTTTGTTTGTTTGTTTGTTTTTGTTTCTGTTTTGAGATGGGAATCTCACTCCATTGCCCAAGCTAGAGGGCAGTGGCATCATCCTAGCTCACTGCAACCTCAAACTTATAGGCTCAAGCGATCCTCTTGTTTACCCTCTCAAGCAACTGGGACTACAGGCTTGCACCACCATGCCCAGCTGATTTTTATTTTCTTGTCTGTTGCTTTTTTTTTTTGGAGATGAGCTTTCACTAGATTGCCCAGGTTGGTCTTGAACTCCTGGCCTAAAATGATCCTTCACATTAGCCTCCCAAAGTTTAGCATTACAGGTGTGAGCCACCACTTCTGACCTCCCTTTGATTTCTTTTAAGAGTTTTATTGTATCAGGTCTTATGTGTATGTCTCTAATCTATTTTGAATTTATTTTTTGTATGGTATATGATAGGGTTCAGTTTCATACTTTTGCATGTGGATATCCAATTTTGCTAGCAATATTGTTGAAGAGACTAGCCTTTTTACATCGTCTCTTCTTGGTGGTCTTATCAAAAATTAGTTGACCATATATGCAAGCTGAATTAAACAATGTATCAAAATATTCTACACCTCAACTAAATGAGATGTATCCCTAGAATGCAAGGTGGTTATACATATTCAAATTAATCAATGTGATAGACCACATTAACAGAATGAAAGATAAAAGTCACATTATGATCTCAGCAGATTTAGAAAAATCATTTGACAAAGCTCACATTTTTTCTTTTAAAAACTCTCAAAAATTTAAAAGAAAATTTCCTCAACACCATGTGAAAAGGCCACAGATAATGTCATAATCAATGGTGAAAAAATGAAAGCTTTTTCTCTAAGACCTGGTACAAGATAAGGATGCTACTCTCAACAGTAATTCAATATAATACTAGAAGTACTAGCAAGATCAGCCAAACATGACAAAAAAATAAAAGGCATCCAAATTGGAAAGAAAAAGTAAAATTATTTGTGTTTGCAGATGACTTGATTCTATATTTAGAAAGGTGCAAAATTACCACCAAAAGCTTTTAGAATTAATAAATAAATTCAGTAAAGTGTCAGATACAAAATCAACATACAAAAATGAGTTGAGCTACTTTACATCAGTAACTATCTGTCTGAAAAAGAAATCAAGAAAACAATCCATTTGCAATAGCATCAAAAATAACAAAATGCATAGGAATAAATTTAACTAAGCAAGCAAAATATCTGTACATTGAAAACTATGAAATATTGATGAAAGAAATTGAAGAACACAAATAAATGGACAGACATCTCATGTTCATGGATTGGAAGAATTGATATTGTTAATATGTCCATGATGCTTAAGTAATCTACAGATTCCTTGCAATCCTTATCAAAATTACGATGGTATTATTCACATAAATAGAAAAAAATAATTTTAAAATTTGTATGGAACCACAAAAGACCAGAAGCAGAGAAGGTAATGTTGCTAAAGACAAGTAAGTTGGAGGCATCACATCTCCTGCTTTCAAATTATATAACCAAGCTAGAATAATCAAAACAATATGGCACCAGCATAAAAAAGGACATAGGGGATGGAATAGACAGCCAGAAATAAATTTTCTTTTAGAAGACTTTTAAATTTTCATTTAATGGAGAGACTTGAGCATCACAGTCTGGTCACAGCATTGAATTCAAATATTCACTATTCTGAACTGTGCCCAGCTCAGTAAAAATATGATGACATGATGAAATTCCATTTTATGATACTGCACTTTTACAATAGGGGTTTATTTGGAATATTAAATTAACGTTTAGTTTTATTAACTGTCATAGGTGGTTCCTATAAGATGAGGCATATTCTCATTTATAAAAAGAGAAGGACGTTTTTATTGTAGATTGTCCTTTGTTCTTTTGGGTAGATGCCCAGTACTGTGATTGCTGGATCAAATGGTAGATCTACTTGTATCACTTTAAGGTATCTCCATATTGCTTTCCACAGAGGCTGAACTAGTTGAAGGCCCCCTTGAAGTTTTGCTCTCTCACAAGGTGAAAATGGAACTTGACGTTACAAAATCAGTGCATAGGAAAATGCCTACTGGGAAAAATATTGTTTCTAAGGATTATATTCAGATGATACATGACTCTATGTTCCATGAGTAGCCCCAGACAGCTGCTGTAGCATGTTCTTAAAGTGTGCGTACACATGATGCCAGGTCTCCTTCCAGGGCCCTGAAAGGGACCCTCCAGTGACTTTCTGTCAAATGTTTTATGTCACTAAGCAAAACGAAAAAAGCTTTATTCCCTAGAGAAGATACAGTCAAATGTAAAAAGCTCACTGGTTCCATTAAGGTATATAATTTAAGACAGACACATAATTGTTTAAAATGTAACACCCTTTACCAGATGAGATGCAGAGCAGGGGTGGACGGCGCCCATCCTGGGGACCTGGCGGGACTGGGGTGGCGCTCGTTCCCTGGCAGGTCTCTCCCCTGCTGTCCCTGGCTGCGGCCGGAGCCTTGCCGGGGACAAGGAGAGTGCTGTGGGGACGGTGATTCGAGACACGACTGAGCTAAGCGTTAAAGTCTGGCCTGGGAGTGGGAGCCCGGGGGAGGCCTCAGCACACGGATGAGCATGTCTAGGAAACAGAACGCACGAGCTGCAGTGGCTCTCCCCCCTTGTGAAAACCCTGAACTGGTTCCTAGTGATGCCTCTCGGGGACCGCCCTCCTGCCTCCACTGTCCCTGGGGCTTTGTCCCCGCCCCTGCCTGCCCCCTGCAGAGAGATGCTGGGGCTGCCCGGACCCCTCTCTTCTCAGCCCTCCTCCTCTGCCACCTGGTTGTGGCTTCAGCTGCTTCTCGGCTCCAGTGCCACCAGCCCCAGCCCACACCCATGGCACCGGCAGGCCCCGGCCCCTCTGCTTGGAGGCCTCAAACCCAGCCTGTCACAAACGCTGCCTCTCCTCCTCATCACCGGGATGGTGGCCCACCAGATCGGCAACTGTTTTTACGCATGCCCCTTGTGTTATCGACTGAGTGTGTGTGTACCCCCGGAGTCCACGTGTTGAAACCCTCACCCCCAGGGTGATGGTCTGGGAGGTGGGGCCTTTGGGAGGTGACGAGGTCAACGGGAGCCCTCGTGAGTGGGATCAGTATGCTCATAAAAGGGACCCCAGAGAGCTGGCATCCTCTGCCCCCAACCCCCGCCACGTGCGTGCACAGTGAGAATGTGGCATCTGCACACCAGGAAAGGGTCCTCACCAGAGCCCAGGGTGCAGGCTCCCCGACCCCAGACCCAGCCTCTGCAACCGTGGGAGTCCGTGTTTAAGCCGCCAGTCTGTGGCTCAGTGACGACAGCCCGAAGGGGCTGTCAGACAAAGACATTATTACATGGAACTTCTCAGTTATAAAATGGGACTTTTTAGTCGTCTGATATTTATCTTAAGAAATTAAAGTGCAGGAACCCTTTAACTCCCCCGGTGGTTGCAGTAAGCAGCCCTGGACGTGGACCATGTCACAGGGCACGGCTCAACTTAACTGGCATCAGAGAATTACGTTCAGTACCTCCAGGTGATAAGACACCAAAATGCGTCACCTGCCTTAGACTTGGAAATGTCATTCTCTCTGAATTAAATCCCTGAAGCTACAGTTTAATTAAGCTCATCTGCTCGCCCCGCGATGGAAATCAGATGTTTTATCCTTCCGCTCGGTAAAGCGGAGAGCGTGCTGGATTCTGCAGACCTGGATTCTGCGCTAGACTTCTGTCATCCGGGGGCCTGTGTGACCTCCAGCTCACCTCTGACCTCTGTCCCACTCAGGCCCCTCACCCTGAGGAGAGCAGAGGGCTGCGTTCCTTGCTGTCTGTCCCTCAGCTCTGACGTCGCGTGGCCCCTCTGTGGCTCTCAGTCCTGCACAGGGCACCTGCACCGTCTTCTCTGATTTGCACACACTTAGCAGAAGCTCAGCGTGGGCCGTGGCTCCGTGAGAAAGTGCAGGTAAAACCGGGCCCCGCCTAGGTGCGGCCCACATGGCGGTGTCGGCACAGGCTGCCAGAGGAGTGTCCTTCTTGCCCAGATACTTCCTTGAAGTCGTGGAGGTGTGTCCTAGGATGCCCACTAAACGCATCGTGCTACAAAGTAATCACTAAATCATTAGAATCGTGTAAGACATGCGTGTCCACACACACGTCCATGTGCATGAGCAGGCAGACAGGAGGCGTGCGGGGTGGAGGAGAGAGGTTCCGGGACGCAGGAGGCCCCCTAGAGCCGGTGCAGGTCCCCGCCACCCTCCGCCAGGCTTCACCGGCCATGCTGGGACCCGGGCAGAAAACGGCAGGGACCGAGGGGCCCTCCCAGCTCAGCCGCCCCGGCCGCCCTCAGAGGAGTAGCCACCAAGTCCACTCGGGTAAAATCAGTCTGCTGCCCCGCCCCTCGCAGAAGCTGAAGCTCCTTCCCTTAGAGGGAAAGGTCTCTTTCCACAGACGCGGAACTGCGAGCGCGTGACTCAGCATGCACGTGCCCGGGTGAATGGGCTTCACCGTCTAGTGTAACTGCGACTGTTCCGCTGTGCCCGGGCGTGGCAGGCGGAAACGGCCCTGAGGTGGCACCTGGTTGAATAGAAAAAGCATACTTCCTCCTTACTGTTATTTGTGCAGGAGATAAGCTACATTCTTCTAACTTCCGTTTTTCAATGTCTTTTTTTGATGTTGAAGCCCTGTGAGGAGCAGGCGGAGTCTTTCCGGGTAACTGTTAAAGCTTTCTTCCTTGGGTTTCGGTAGACGGCCACACCATGCTGTGAGAATTTTCCACGTGTCTAGGTGTTTATCGACCATCTACCATGTGGATTCTTTTCTCGTAGGAGTGGGCCTGTTTAGAATTGCAGTAGATCTCTGGAGTCGAGACACGTAGTTTAATGAAGACATAAAAACCTTTTGGGACATTTATAATGGGCACTTCGAAACAGCAGTTGTTCTACTCTGCCAGAGATTCTGCGGCTTCTGAGAAGAAGCACACAAACACTGAACTTGCAGCTGCTGCGGAGTCCCTCAGCATGGGTTCCGGGTGTGGCTGGCCATGGGGCCCAGCCGGGAGTGTCCTGTGTCTGTTTTCTGTCCTGGGTGTGGCTTTGTTTAAATCCGTGTGCAAACAAGGCCTGGTGCTAGAGGCCCAGCACGCCTGTTTTTCCGTGAGCTTCTGGTCCACTCTGTGTTGCTGAGTTTTCCTGACGCGTTTTCATCATCGACCACCTGCAGCCCACGTTCTGTCGCCTTTCAGATTTCCAGCTCTGTTTTCACATGCCACGTTTCTTGAGTGGAATTCTTGTGAGCTGACTGGCGTGTAAGAGTCTGGGCTCTGTCAGTGACAAGCACCTTTGAGAACTGTCCGGTGAAATGGCCACGTGAAAGGAGGAAGAAGACAGGGATTTCGGGTGCCGTGGACACGTTTGCAGTCAGTGTTTCTGTGTACTGTTCATGTTCACAGCATCAACTACAATCTCTTGACCTTTTAGAATAGTTAGCAGTGCCTGTGACTCACGATGGGAAACCCAGACCCACCGGCCTGTCTTCCTAGTTTGTCCCTCAGTCATCTGAGCGCTCACGGCTTTACTTACGTTCGCACATTGGCTTGTTCCACGTGGTCCTTTTGTGCATAAGCTTGTTAAGTCACCTTCTGATTGTGCCTAATAACAGTAACGACCATTGTTACCGGCCTTGAATCCGCCTTGAATTCTCTATACTTTTCCGGGTCTCCCTTAATTTACCTACCACATTTCTTATCCGTGGTACGTAATATTGTAACATTTCGGGTATCAGTGCCATCTTTCGATTAGTAATTCTAAAATGAAGTGGGGACAGATTACGAATCGAACATCAGTGAAGCGTGAACACGCTGAAAAGAGTCAAGATGTCGCAGAGAGCCCGTGCGGGCCGCTTCCCGGGTCAGCACTGGGACACAGAGTGCTCGATCTTCGCTCTTGGAATCAGTCCTCACTTAGCTGCTTTTATCTCCTTCTGTGGCATCTGGAAAGCGCCGTCAGACGTCAGGGGACACCGTGGTGTCCTCGTTAGCTGTAGCCAGACCCCTGCGGGTGAGGGCAGAGGTACTGGGCGCCTCCCGTTGTACCTTTTGCGGCAGGCGCCCCGGTTGTGATCCTCCCACTCCCATCCCACACACCTACCCTACTCCGCGAGGACAGAAGTAAAAGCTGCTCTTGTGACTTTAGCCAAGCAGAGTTACCCCAGTAGATAAACAAAATCCCTTCCTCCACCGCAGCCCGTATTTCATAGGTGGACGGCACAAAGCCTCAGAATCCCCAGAGGAGGTGATGGCTGTTTCAGAATGTCACTTGACATTTAAATGCCTAGCTCTGGTCCCAGATATAAACAGTTGAGGGCATTTAGAGTACGATTAAGTCATAACTTTAAAGAGACCGGGACAGAAATATCATAGACCAGTAGTCTTCCGAATCAGATAGCTGAGAAAAGCAACCTGGACGTCTGAGTGCAGTCCCTTCCCCTCCACCCAGAGGGAAGCCAGTGTCTCAAAGGAGCAGCACCCTGGGGGCTTCCGAAGCTGTCAGAAGGGAGGTCCCAGGACCAGGTGCCGTGACCTGCCTGGTGCTGTCGGGCTAGAGCACTAGATGTCCTGCCTGCCCGTTAGCCCTTCAGTTCTGAGCTGACCGGAACAGCTGGGCAGACGGCTCACTGTGAAGGTAACGTGCCGTCCATGCACCGTCACGATGTGGATTAACTCACTTCCTCCTGGCGTTGCCCTGTGGACTGAGTTGGCTGATGGCATGTCTTAGGCCCAGATGGAAGGAAAGAGCGGGGAGAGATAAGAAAAGAGGGAGAGAGGGAGAAAGGAAATAAAGTCATTTTGCTCGCTACAGCTCAGACCACGAGTAGTTACGACTGTGTGTGAGAGAGAGTGTTTCAATGACCTGAAAGCGTCAGAGCATGCAGAGCCGCTCTTACCAGACCTGCATCTGAGCCCTCCGCGGGCCACAGCACCCTGCGTCTCTGACGATGAGCTGGGGAGAAAGGTTTTGTAACAAAAGGCAAAGGGCTCAAGGCAGATTTGAGCAGAGAGCCGAAAGCCCCAACCTGGACAGCGCCCGGAGCCCCAGGCCAGGGTGGAGGAGGACAGGGACAGAGGAGCCTCTCGCCACCAGCCACAGCGGGGAGGACCCCTCTCCCCCGACAGGTGTCTGGGCCCCACAGCATCTCCACTGAGAGCATCAGTAAACGCACTCTCACGTGCAGTGTGTGAAACCCCAGAGCCCAGGGAAAGGAACTTCCTGGATGCACATTTTCCTGAGACACAGGCGAGAGGAAGGCGCCGTGCGGGACTGTGCTTGTGCGTTACCATTCAGTAGACGTCAGGGCGTCTTCTTCTGCGGGAGTCCTCATGCGAAACTTGCCGTAATGTTGTTGACACGGTGGCACATTTAGGACCTCGCTGACAAGCGCAGCGTACAGACACCCCATCTGAAATGCGGCGTCTAAACAGAGCGAGGGTAGAGGTTTGGGTGTCACTGTGTCAGGAATCCCAACAGTAAAGCAGGTTTGCACGATCATCCCGTAAGAGAGAGCACAGGGCCACCGCATCTCCGTGCTCGTGAGATTGTCACCTCGTAACACTGACACACGCAGGAGCGGAATTTGTGACTAAGACACCCCAACCGTTTAATTTTCAAATGGCAGTACATCAGACGCGAGCAGCTCTGAAGTGGTTTTACATTTAAAAGGCATGAGTTTTATTTTTTGCAATTGCCGCTCGTGCTCTTAATGTTCAATTATTGATCAAACAGATTGTTATGATCTCAATAAAATAAAGTTTTAAACCACAATACCGACTCGCTGCACAGCCGTGCTTCATTCCGGGAATGCCTTGCCCGGGACGGACATCTCCCCGCTTTGCGAGACCCGTGGCGGGCGCTCCCAGAAGCCGTGAGGGACGGCATCCTGTCTTCAGCAGTGTGTGCGCTGGGACGCCACCACCGTAGCTCTGTGTCCTTTTGCACAGTTGCAAACCTGATGGGATGACGGTAACAAACACCACCTCGTCTAGATGTCTGGTTACACGAAAGGCCATCTCGACTCTCTTTTTCTTCCCACAGTGCCTTGTCTTTGAAGATGCTCCCAACGGCGTGGAGGCGGCCCTGGCAGCCGGGATGCAGGTGGTTATGGTTCCAGACGGACACCTGAGCCGGGACCTGACGGCAAAGGCCACGCTGGTGCTGGACTCCCTGCAAGACTTCCGGCCCGAGCTGTTCGGGCTGCCCCCCTACGAGTGAGGGAGGCCGTGTCCCGCGCTCCCGGCCCACGCTGCTGGGCAGGCGACAGCACCCAGACCGCGACCTGCATACTGATCCTGGCCTTCTGAAATTTGCCTTTTCTTCCTGTTGGCTTGGCCCACTCCGTAAAGTGTCGATAAAACGTGGCTTGGCAGTTGAGAGAAAACAGAGTAGAGACAGCCCCGAACAAAGGTGAAACTTGAATTACCATCTAAACAATCGAGCTGGTGTAGTATGTGATAAAGTGAATAGACATGCTAGCGTGCGTATACCAGTGTTCTAACATGCATGTAGGCATTATATATATGTGAAGGTATGTATATATGCGTGCATGTTTGTGTAAAATGTATACCTCTCCAAGACAAAATAAGTTATATGTCTGTTCGTTTTATTTTAGTTTTTCTGAACACTTGACTGGGAAATGTAAACTATGTATACATATATGTATATGTTTTTATGTATGTATGTACATATATGTTATTTTTCATACATTGTACACTGTTTTATTCTCCTCTGTATTGATAATTAACATACAGGAACAACTGACTGAGTGAGATGTTAATTCTGTCTGGTTCGTTATCTGAGTGGGAAAGCCATGTTTTTGATGAGTACTAAGAAGTAATTCTCCTTATATGCTACCATTAAAATTATTTTTGTGACCTCAACATATCTCTTTGGGTCTCTAATCATTGACCAACGATGAGCCAGTGTTCTGTAGTTTACCAGCAGTTTGTTTTTAGTGGGGCCATGACCATAGCATAGCATTGATCCTGTACCTCCATCCATATCCACATTGGAGAATGTTTTCTACCTCAGAAAAACCACATCCTTTTTTAAGGAACGATTGATTTTCTACATTTTTTTAATAGAAATGGAATTTGATTTCAGAACATATACCTGATGAGACTGAGAATCGCAGCACGCTTGGAATCATTTATCAGACGTTACACTTTTGCAGTTAATCCCTTTTACAGATTTACTCAGCCTTTGGAATTTGTGATTTGTTAGGGGAAATGGTGACAGCCATGGAAACGGGGTGCAGGGCACTGCTCGGCACCCCTTCCCGGGGCCACTGCCCTGTGCTCTCCTGCTCCTCTCCACCCCGGAAGTGCAGACGAGCCGCGGGGTCGTGTGGGCACATGGCTGGTACAGCAGTGGTCTGTGGGCGAGCGGGTTTGCGCCGCTCAGCCGTTCCTTTCCGCATTCCCGACAGCCCGTGTGCACGTCTGTCTGCAGCTCCAGTTCTCCTCTGGACCTCCTGTGACGCCTTACTGTTGCCCTCACAACTTAGTTTAATAAAATCTTCTGACATATTTTTCATATTTGGATGACAGTCATGATTTTGCCCTTTTAAAAAAAAATCTCTAAAATATGTAAAACATAAATGTGACTAACTGACTTTTTTTTTTAATTAAGCCAAACAGAACTTGAACTGTAAAAGGAAATTTACATGTTTTATGGATCTAGGGTGCCCTCGCGTACAGTGAATAAAGGCATTCAATGAAAAGGTCGCTTGTTTGATCTGGGCTGTATCTTATGCTTCTACCGTATTTATGTTCGTGTTTTCTAATCAGTGACTCATTTTGGGTGGATAAGACAAAGAGGTTTAATGTGGATCTAAATGATGTAGATCTACATCATGGTATGTTTCTTACAGGGTAAATTTGACCTCAAGTATGTTGCTGTTGTTTTAACCAAGGCAGCATCTGAGTTCTTACATTTTTGCACAAAGGAAAAATACCTATGTTCGGCCAAAGCACATACATTCTTTTTTATTCTTCCACATCAGCCGGATTGCTTCGATACATTTTCGTGCTATTACTCCACTGAATAACTCATTGCTTTTACAGAGGAATGACGCTGAAAATTTATGGCAGAATGACACATGCCAAGGGAGTTTAAAGAGTAATTGTTATCCTTTCTTAGCTCATTGAAAGGGTGTCAGGGACATGCAGTGTCCCTTAGTAGAATGTATACAGTTGTGCCCTAACTAGGCACTAACTAGGTTCCTTTATGTGTTGTAGGCTCTTAGGAGGATCTTTGATACTAGAGACCGTGTCTAGAAATGACACCATCAATCTCTTAATTCCACCTACGTGAAACATGCACAGCACTTCTAAGAACATACTGATTACTACTTATTAGAGTTGTTTTTTTTTTTTTTTTTCCAGCTAATACGTCCTCAGATGGAGTTTGGTGATTTGTATAAAAGAACTGGAAGATGCCTGTTTTACAATTGAAAGAGTCAACTTCCTGCAGTGTAGGCATGATTTCTGGCAGGCAACAGTAGTCAATTTCTAGGTTCTGCAGTTCGTATTTCTTTGAATGCAGTTGACGGTTGGATGCTGAATTCGGCATGTGTTGAATGGTGTCTCTGAATTTTGAAAAACGAATTTGCAATTATCACAAGTTGTGTAATGAAAAATAACGAGTTTTCACCTATCTGTCTTGACTCTTCTGCTGAACACTGCTCTGCGGTCTACACTGCACTGCCCCTCAGGGAGTGGTCTGAGACTCCCTGGTCTTACACGGCGACTCTCTCACCTGAGTCCCACAAGGGCCGTCTCTAGAACTATCTTCTGCAGAGAGAAAATGAAGTGTTAAAGACCAAGGGATTATTATCATTTCAAAGTCCGTAGCGTTCTCCAGTGGTTTTTGTTGATTGAAGCTACTTGGTTTATAAAGGATATTGGGGAAGATATTTGTTGATTGAAGAGCTCACATTGGCTCTGAAAGCACATCTTCAGTGTCTCAAAATACTCTGGCTCTCAGTGAATCTCTTGAATAGATGATACCTTGTACACAGAGCACTGGGTTTTTTTCTCCTTCATTAGCCACAGAGTATTTTCATGGGTTGTAACTGTTTTCATCGGAAAAACTGTTATCTAGATTGAATTAATTCAAGAAATACTGTTTGCCTATTATATGCCCGCCGTTGCAGACCTACAAAACTAAATAAGAACATAGCTCAGAGTGTTTGTCTTATTAAACCTCAGTCACAAAATGTTCGAATTGGTTTCCCAGATCTCCTTACAGCACCATGGTTAGCATCGTGTCTGCGTGACAAAGGACAGAGAGAAATGTTGAAATCTGCAGTGACATCATCGTGTTGCCTGGTGTAATTTCATTGCTCCTCGAATTAACTACTTTGCTCTGTGCATCTTATGACCCACGCTGTTCTGGAAGGATTAAGTAAGTACTTGCCTCTCTTTCCTTGGTTCCCAGCAGTTTGGCAGGGGCCTGCCATGAGGTAGTTTTGAAACTACGAAATCATCACCTTCTAGTATAAACGCATTGCTTTTTCTTGATTGCAAATGCTCATAATTTTCAAGTTCTTCATGGATTTCAACAACATGGCATAAGAAATGAATTTTTTTTGTTAAAATGTTTCCAAACGTTTACCACAATGTTAATAATATATTTCTCTGGGGGACAAGATGTATTTAGAAGACTGTTTAAGAACCCTAGTGTTCTCTGATGTCTCTGAGCGAGGAGGAACCCTTGGGAAGGAAGCAGTCCTATACATGTACCACTGATTTTAAAACCTTGTCCAAGGCATGGAGAGTTCACACATTAATGCAAAGTCACTTAAAAGGTGTGTTTTCAAAATTCGCTTTAGGAAAGAATTGGCACTCTATACTCAAAGTGAAAGTAAATTATGAATAGATAGATACTTAACTAATATGATAAAGAATGCCTTTTCCTTCATAAACCAAGAGTCAGTACCATACTTTGTGGTAAAGTAGCCATTCCATTCCTCTCTCCTTGGCTTGTAGATAGTGTCTTCTCCCTGTGTCCTCACGTGGCCGTCCTATGTGGTCTGTGTCCTCACCTTCTCTTCCAACACGGAGCCCGGTCCCGTGGATCACGGCCACCCTGGTGACCTCACTTTAACTGGACGTCTCTGTGAAGACCCCGTCTCCAAAGAAAGTCACGTGCTGAGGTGCTGGGGGTTAGGATTTCAGCATGGGAATTTTGGGGGGCGTAAAATTCGACCCTTAGCAGGCAGGAACAAAAGAGCATTCTAGAAATTCCAGCCTTCGGGGGTCCTCTTCCCTCTCCCAGCCTCTCCACAGTCACGGCTCGTCCTCTTGGGTTGAGCGTCACCCTCGGGGGACCTCGCGTGGAAGGCAGACAGGGCTGCGGACGGAGAGGCCCAGGTCCCCGTGCGGCCTTGGACCAGATGTCTGCCCTGGGCCAGCACACCCGGGGCGCAGCGGGTGGGCCAGAGGGCTCCCGAGCAAACAGTCCTGGAGCCCCTGGGGGTGGGGGAGCAGCCTTGGGGGTGGACTCCAGGCCCCCCAGGGCTGCAGGCTGGGAGGGTCCCTTCCTATCCGCCTACCTGTGAG
>CAUYPO010123950.1:0-13480 GCA_963574435.1 Cheirogaleus major | reverse complement strand
CTTTTCTGTTTCTTGTTAGTCTAGCATGAGGCCTGTCAATTTTGTTTATCTTTTCAAAGAACCAACTTTTTCTTTCATTATTCTTCTATATAATTCTCTTATTATCGATTTCATTTAGTTCTGCTCTTACCTTAGTTATTTCTTCTGCTGGATTTGGGATTGGTTTGCTCTTCCTTTTCCAATTCCTTGAGATGATTCATTAGATTGTTGATTTGTAATCTTTCTGTCTTTTGGATGTAGGCATTTAATGCTATGAATTTTCCTATTATGACTGCTTATGCAGAATCCCACAGATTTTAATAACTTGTATCCTCTTTGTCATTTAGTTCAAAGAATCTTTTGATTTCTGTCTTAATTTCCTCCTTGACCCAACATTTGTCCAGCAGTAGATTATTTAATTTTCATGACTTTGTGTAGAGATGAGAGTTTCTGTTGGAATTGATTTCTAACTTTATTCCACTGTAGTCTGAGAAGATACATTATATAATTTCTACTTTTTAAAATTTGTTGAGACATGTTTTATGGCCTAGAATGTGATCAATCTTAGGGAAAGTTCCATGATCTGATGAGAAGAATGTATATTCAGTAGTTTTGGGGCAGAATTTCTGAAAATATCTTAGGCCCATTTTTTCTAGAGTTCCTTTGAAATCCATTGCTTCTTTGTTTATTTTCTGCTTGGAGGATCTGTCCCATTCTGTCAGTGGAGTGTTGAAGTTCCTAGTATTATGATATTGCTATGTACCATTTTGTTTAGATCAAATAAGATTTGCTTTATGAGTCTGGGCATGCCTTTGTTAGATGAATAAATATTTATTATTGTTATATCTTTTTGTTGAATTGTTTCCTTCACCATTATATAGTGACCATCTTGGTCTTTCTTTACTTTTGCTGATTTGAAGCCTATGTTATCTCATATGAGAATAGCTACCCCAGCTTTCTTTTGGTTTCCATTTGCATGGAATATTGTTTCCCATCCCTTCACCTTGAGTCTGAATGAGTCCTTGTGGGTTAAATGTGTTTCCTGGAGATAGCAGACATTCACTTGTATTTTTTTTATCTATCCAGCCTGGAGCTACACAATTTCTATCATGTTTTGGTTCCCAAAATGGCAAGTGATATTAGTTGATTTCACTACCTCTTGAAAAAAATCCTTCCTTAGATTTGAAGGTTAAACAGTGCTTGCCTTTGAACTTAGGAAAGTTTTCAGGACTTTCAAAGTCTATGTTCTACTTCGTAGGGAATATAGATCATTGTATCTTACCTCTGCTTGTTTCCTAATTTTGTTGGGGTGATTTGGCTTTGGCACAATTAACCAAAAAAGGCACTAAGGCTCTGATTTCTTATTATTCATCAATAATTTATTATAGAGCATAATTGATCATTAAGTACAAACTGATTAAGGGATGGGTGCTATCAGAATACTCAAGAATTCTATGGGACAGCATTTACACTTTGCAAAAATAACAAGATGCTTTTTATATTAAGAAAATAAATCTTTACTTTGCATTGTGACTCCAAATACTATAGCACTAAAGTTCCTTGCCTAATATTTATTAAATTCTTATCTATAAGCCTAGAGGAATTATTGGAAGTTCTGAGGCTCATTTATTATGCATTTTTGTTTAACCTCCTACTGAAAATTTTGATATTAAAAGACTTCCCTGATTTAATGCTTCACGATGAACAAATTATACAATTAAAAGTATAGAGATCAATTTTACCTAAGGTCTTATTCATTTAGTTGTGAGTAACAACCCTGCTTACAGTGACTTAAAATAATTGGACCTGATACGTGTTACATAGCAAGAGGCCTGGAATTAGCTTTAATTTAATGCTTTGATGGTGAAACATCCAGGAGCTCTTGAATTATCCCCTTTATGTGTTACTTTTTGGTCCAAAGAAGGGTCCTGCAGCTGCAAACATCACATATGTATTCAAGATAAAAAGAAGTTAGAAGGGGAACATGTTAGCTCTTTCTGTCCTTTTTTTTAAATCAGGAAATGAAAAGTTTCCCAGGAACATTTCCCTATGTCTCATTTGCCAGAGATGGGTCACATGGCCAACACTAATTGCAAGGGAAGCTGGGAAATTATTGACCAGATGGTCATGATTGGCTTAGTCCAATCACAGTCAATCGCCTTGAGAGTTTGATAAGGAAAAAGAGTGGAAGAATATTTTAAAGGGTAGGCTAATGACTAATATAATTGAGAAACTATCTAAGGAATTTCATCTTCTGATGATTGAATCAAAAATCATATCTTTTATAAAACAATCATTGGACAGTCATAAGTATAGAGGGTTATCACCATTATCTAATCTTAGCTTTACTACATGTTATGTATTTGAAAAATCTTTACATGAAAACATGTATATCAGCTTGAAACAGGATCTGATAGAAATGATAACTGGTAAAGCTAAAAAATAAACCATAAGTTCTCAAACGAATTCATTTTCCTGTGAGAAGAGACACAAACTATCTGGGTTGATAACGCATATTTACTTTGTGAGATAATTTCAGGGACTACATCTCAAAATGTCTTAAGTACTCTTAGTTGAGATATTCTATTTCAAACATCTGCTGCTACATTTGCAATTCTGTTACACTTGTAGCACAGACTTTGCTATTCACTATAAATTCTGATGGGGTACCTTCTTCTCATTTCAGTTTAACGATTTTGTGAAAAGAAAGTATTTTTTCTTCCACAGATAGACACAGTGTTTCCTTGTTTAGCTGTCATATACTTTATAATATAAGAATAATAGCTAATATTTATCCAGCACTACTATGTGCTGGGCATGGTATTAATAACTCATTTTATGTTCACAATAACTCCATCTGGTAGACTCTTTTCATGTAACTTTATATTTGATGTGTAAAGTTTATACTTGATGTAACCGAGGCCTAGAGAAGTTAGGTAACATTTCCAGTTTATATAGATAGTGAAGATAGAGCTTGAATTCAAACCTGGGTACTCTGGCTCTGGAATCCAAGCTCTTAATCACTACCTAAGAGAGATACTTTTATTCATATATCATTTTGTTTTATTCTTTTTCCTAATCTGTAAGCACTTTGAAGGTGGCATAAATTGATTATCCCATTTTTAATGATTCCAATAGAGTCAGCTTGTACCTAACTTTTAAAAGTGATTGACTTATAATTAACATGTTTATTTTATTTATTTATTCTAAAACCTTTTTATTTGATATCATTTCAGACTTTAAAAAGATCATAAGAGTATATTCCCATATACTCTTCACTCATATTCTCCAAATGTTAATATTTTATTGCAATTACTTTATCATTCTATCTATCCATCTATCTAGCTATCTATCCATCCATCTATTTCTCCATCCACCCACCCATCCATCCCATGGGCTAGAACTTAGGCACAGGGTTAGACTAGGAAGACTGGAAAATCTAGTTCCTTTCTGGGTGATCAGGTGCTTTGCTAAATTTTGGGTGTTATATTATTATAGGAAGGGTAGAAGGGGAGAGCAACTATTTGGAACTCCTAGCAACAGCAATAATATTTACATTTTGGATTTGGTTTGTCTTTTGGTTTAGATATATTTGGTTTGTCTTTTGGATTAGATAAGTGATATGTTCCAGGAACTATGGAAATAATACACTGCACTTTTTACATATTATATATGTCTAGTACATATTAGATACTATTACCTTTTTATTAATAAAGCATTGGTGTATTATATTCTTTCTTGTTCTGTTTAATCTTATTACTGATCTCCACCTATCACTTTGTGGCATGGTATTAATGTTTAAGGAAGGGACATAGAAATATACTTCAGAGGTTCTATATCAGGACGGCCACTACTACTTTCACATGGCTCACAGCTGAAAAGATACCTACAAGGTTTTAGGTATCACTGAGCATCACAAAGAGGCACTTTTTAAGGCACATCAGAGCAATTAGATCCCAAGTATATGTCACAAGTTCCCTGTCCATTTTATTCATGCATTAGGTCCTGCTTTACAGAGGAGGGACCTTTACTGAACATGTGCATTTTCATTCATAATGCAAATTGGCATGAAGTAGCCCTTTCTCCGCAAACCTAGGACTTCTGGTTTGTGCAGTGCTATTGGAGTGCTGACCTACAAATACAAGAGAGGCATGAGAATTTAAAAATATTTAATGAACTTATAGATGCCACAATTTTTATCTGATGAGGTTTGTTTTTGTGGTAGCTCAAAATATGGAGATCAAAAAATAAGGTGATCAAAGTGGTGTGTGACTGCTTGAAAGAGAGGACACATGGTTTATAAATATGAAGAATTCATTCATCAATCTTCTAAGAAACCTGTTGAAATCCTGTCTCCAAATTTCAACTACATAGATTTATCAGCTAGTTTTTAATAAAATATTTCCAATTGTCATGTGTCCACTGATATTCTTATAGATATGAGACTGCGAAATAAATTATTCACACACATGTTATACATATAATATATAGTAGATATATATAATTTCTAATTTTAAGAATCAGAAACAGTGACCGAAACTTAAGTATATTTCATTTAATTATGGGCTTGGATTCCTAAGGAACGTGGTACACTTCGGGGGTTTTTGATATGTTGAAGGACTTTTACTGTTAATTGCCCAAGGGCATAGTTGTTTTATGAACATAGAAGAGAAGAGATGCTTGATTTTTAAAAAATGAGAATTTTATCATTAAATGCATATTTTCATTAAATGATTATGGGTTTTTTTCCCCTTGGAAATTTTAAAGAAGATACAAAGTTTCTGAGAAGGTGGATTTTTTAAAGACCTGGGGAGAAAACAGTGATGATGAAGAAAATATGTAGACTTTGACCTTAAGCTGGCTTGGGCTTAAATTTCAGCTTAATTATTTACTACACTAACTATAAGGCCTTGAGCACTTTTTTCTTACTATCTCTCAGCCTCTGTTTTCTTCTTTCTATATGAAAGTTTGACACTAGTCTGTTCTTTGATGGCTTGTTTTGAGAGGGGAATATATATGTATATTTGTTTTGAGAGGGGAAATATATATATATAAATTATATGTTATGTATATATTGTATATAAAATATATATATTATATATTTTTGAGGGGAAACACACACATACGCATCTGTTTTTGCTATCTATTTTTGTAAGAAACCATTCCAAAACTTAGTGGCTTAAAGGAATAGCAACATTTATTTTGCTCATAAATTTGCAATTTAGAAAAGACTTAGTGGAGATGGTTTTTCTCTACTCCACAGGCATCAAAGGGATAGGCTAGAATCATCTGCATGCCCACTCATTCATGTATCTGGAGGTGGATCCTGTCTGTCATTTGGTACCTCAGCTATAGCTGTGGTTGAAGTACCTATATGTGGCCTCTCTAAGCGGCCTGATATTTCCTCACAACATAATGGCTTTGTTTCCATGGTGAAAATTGCAAGACACACACACACACACAGACACACGGTTGGGGGCGGGGGTGTAGCAGAGGTTTTGTTGTCTTGTACAATGTAGTCTTAAAAGATACACGTTATTACCTTTGTCTCATTCTATTTGTTAGAATAAAGTCACTAAGAGTCAGCCATTTTCAAGGAAAGGGAAAATATACTCCACTCTTTGATTCGAAGAATGTCAGAAACTTGTGGACATGTTTTAAAACCACCAGAGTGGCACATTGCAAGTGCTCATGGCTCCTTTCCTTCCCTTCAACTTTTCTTGCCTATCTATTTCAGCTTAGGATAAGTCATCCAACGTGTTATGTAGCTTGAACTAATAGGTACTGGGTATTTACTGGTGAACGAGATAGACAAATTCTATGCTATCATTGAGTTTATAGACAAGTGCACAGCTGAATAACTATGTGCATTATTCAGGCATTTCTAAACATTTATTAATCAGCTATATGGGAAAGGCCCTCTGGTGTGCACTTTGAAAGGTACAGCTATGGGGCCCATGTCCTCAGCTTTGGTCCAGTCTAGTAGGGAGAATGCAACATGCATAGTAACAACTGTAGTAATGTAGACTGATAGGTATTGTAAAGGAAGTTTAGATAAGAGGAGATCAGAGGCAAAGAACTTATTAGAAACTGAGGGGTTCAGGGAAGAATGCATAGAAGAAGTAGCATTAGATCTGTTATTGGAGGGATTTGAACATGCAGTATATGTGTAAAGTTCTTCCAAACCTAGTCAACAGAAGTCCTTACATTTGTAAATTGTTTTACAGTTCATATAAAGCTTTTTTATAATTTATCTCACTTAATTTTTCCAGTAATTATATAATGTTGCATGTTATTTTATTATCAGTAGCATGTTAGATATTGTACATTACATATAATTATGTGTATAAACTCTTTTATATATATAAATGTATACTCAGTGGATGATGAAATTGAGACTCATGGGACTGAAATAGTAAATGAGACATGAAGGGGAATGGTTAGAAATTTACTCGATGATCTGGTTTGGACTAAATCATAGAAAGCTTTGAATGCCAAGCCAAAGGAGCTCAGGCATTATTTGGTAACTAAAGCACATTTATTGGTAACAGAGAGACATAAACAGAACTGTGCATTGGGAAGAGTATTCTGCAATCAATGTCAAAAATACATTATAATCAGAATTCTTAGGGGCATAAGGTCCTGTTATAGTAGCAGTTTACTTCAGAGGTAATGAACCACTGATGTGGTGGGTTTTTTTCATGAGGATGGAGGAGAGAGGTACACTTAGAAATATTGTGGGGGTAGAATTGACCACAATTGGGGAAACAATGAGAAATGTCAGAGCTGAGGACAAGATTTTCAGCCTAAATTATGACATTGGCATTGATATTTGAGAAGGTAATAGCACCATAGCCAAAAATGGGACAAGGAGGTTTTGTGTATGTGTGTGCATGTGTGTATGTGTGAGTAAACAGGTTGATGTAGTGGCCTCATTTTTATATGTCGAATTCTTCTAAATTTGGGGGAAGATGAGCAAATCAGTGAGGACGTCTCACTATGTTGGCACAGAGGAGCATGAAACTATGAGTGAGAAGGGTGTCTCAGTATGGGGGAAGAGGGAAAAATATTTAACACTGTAGGATCTTCCCTGCAGTGCCAGTAACACACAGCCTGGAATTCTGCTTAGAGCAGAATTCGAAGTCTGAGTTTGTATTTAGTGGGGAAAAATACCATGATTGCTTAGCATTGCTTAATGTGGTGTGGGAGGAAGCAATATCACATATTTTCTAGTCTTAATTTGTAAGTTGACGTGTTCTTGTTTTTTTGCTTCTTTTGATTCCTACCAACTAAAACATAGGGACCCAGAGTGTTTTATATACTCCTCTTAGCTGAGTATGAAGAGACATGACTCACATATTGAAGTTCCATTTGCAGGCAGGGCTCATCTGAGGCAGGCAAGATGATGGTCATAAGAATAGCTCTTTGAGGCAAAAGTCTAAGACATTCTACAAGACTGAGATAACTGAATGTTTGATCATGAATTGCTCCTAATCTGTGCCTTATGTATACATAGTGTTGGAGATGATGCTAAAAATGAAGCTTATACCTCCTCTCATCCATGAACAGGTTATCAGTTATGAACTTTGGTTTGGAAAACATCTTTGAAAAATATCACAGTGACTGACTCTATTTTGACCAGAATTTAATTTCAGTGTAATTTCTAAAATCATTAGAACCATCACTGTGAACCCAATCACATCTAACATAATTCAACCCTTTCTTTCCCTTCTCTTCCCTACTTTCATTATTTTCATGTCTGTAACATTAATGAGCTCTTTGTATGCATTTTACTAAGTTCTCCATTGGGTGGCTTCTGATCAGGCATCTTACATTATATGCCACTTGCTCCTCCTTTATATTCTTTTTATTATCAAACTCCCTTAGTATAAAATGACTCATGACATGAGAAATAGAGTAAGCTAATATAGGCCATTTGGATAGGTAGACTTTCTAAAAAACATGAATCCCACCACAACCTACATCTTTCAAGACACAACTATTAATTCAAAGATTATAATGTTGTTAGTTGTATGGTCCATTTTGATTGTTTAAAGGAGCTTCCCATATTACTCAATACTTTGCCTTAAGCATAACCTTTAAAGATGTTTTAGTATACATAATTTAATTTAAATAATAATGCAATAGTTTAAGACTGGTTTAATATTTATAGTTAAATGATAGCAAGGTAAAACAACTACCTTTTATCATTCATGTCTTAATTTGAACCTGAACTCAATTAACTGAAATACATTGGACATATGGTCTTTCAGACATGTAGTGGAAATAAATTTTTCTCAGATAAATACATAATCAGTGGCTTAACTTAAAAAAAATAGTACAATGGATCAAGTTGATAAACCAAATCCATGTGTGTTCCTTTACATTCCAATTTTATTGAATGACTGAGAGATATCTATAGGGCTATATAATAATTTACCCGTCTATATATTCTAAATTATGATGGGAAAGAAGAAAAGATGGAATCATTTGGTATAATCCGAGATTTGATGAATTGCCTAGAAGACAGAAAGCAACTGAGATCAGATTGCTAGAGAAAAAAAGAATTATAATATAAAAATGCACCTCAACATAGTCACAGGAGAAAATTACAGAAGTAAAAATATTTCCAGTGATTCTCCCATGTCAGAGGTAACAAACTAAAGAGCTGACTGGGTTGTAAGCAAGGTTAATATTTAGCCCTACAAAGGTACAGCCATACTGCTGCTCCTGCCCATGACTCAGCACCCAAAGAGTTAACACTCAGGACACAGGTGGCCTTCAGAACTCCTCTATTCTGAGTATTGGGCAACCAGGTGCCTATGTTAAATATCACACCTGGTATGGGACATGTCCAGGGACATTAAAAGGTAGTCTGGCTGGTTTCCACTTCTGGCTCCCTCTTTTCTTTGCCCTGCATCTTCAGGATATAGCCTAGAAAATTCTTATTTTTTCCCCAGAAAGTGAATAGCCTGCCTATAGAGAGCTACCAGCTTAGGTATTGAGCCTGAGAAGAAAACAGAGTAGAGATTGAATTAGCTCTGGAGCCTTCTCAGCAGATATGGAGGAAGGTAGATGGAAATGAAGTTTCTTAGGAGGATATAACAATATTTAGCACTTTTTGAGTATTCACTGTATTCCACAAACCGTTCTATAAAATTTACATATATAAACTTATTAACAACTCCATCTAACAACTCTATCAAGAAGGTTACTGTCAGTACCCCCACTTACAAATAAGGAAACTAAGGCTCAGAGAGGTATAAATTCTTGACAGAGGTCACAGAGCTAGTCAGTGGCAAAGGTGAGATTTACATGGTGGCTCTCCAGCCTCACTCTAATCTGCTGCGCAATTCTGCCTCTCAACATGCTGTCATGCTGCATTCCCAGATGAAGATATCCATGTTTCAGCAATTAGGAGTCCTAGCTTGCTTGCTTTCTAATGTCTAATGTATCTTTCCCTATTGGTGAAGGTAGACAGAACTGGTTTCTGTTGCCTTTTACCTTTAATTGCATTTATTATATAAGAAAAAAGTTCAAGGTGGGGCATGGTGGCTCACACCTGTAATCCTAGCACTCTGGGAGGCCAAGGCAGGTGGATTGTTCAAGGTCAGGAGTTTGAAACCAGCCTGAGCAAGAGTGAGAACCCGTCTCTACTAAAAAAAATAGAAAGAAATTAGCTGGGCAACTAAAAAAAAAAAAAAAAAAAAAAAAATATATATATATATAAAATTAACCGGGCATGGTGGTGCATGCCTGTAGTCCCAGCTACTTGGGAGGCTGAGGCAGGAGGATGGCTTGAGCCCTGGAGTTTGAGGTTGCTGTGAGCTAGGCTGATGCCATGGCACTCTAGCCTGGGAAACAGAGTGATACTCTGTCTCAAAAAAAAAAAAAAAAAAAAAGAAAAAGAAAAAGAAAAAAGAAAAGAAAAAAGTTCAAATAAATGGACTAAAATGATAACTCAATGATTTAGAGGAAGAAATGAGCCTAAACAAAATAATCAATCAGAAAGAAGAAATTAATTGGGCAGGAATTAATGAAATAAAAGGACACAATCATATACTTGATTGATGGTTCTCGGAATAAGCCATATAAATAAACAAAAGATATGACAAAAAATAAGCAACTACCTATACATCAGGAAAAAGTAAGAAAACATAATTCTTGCTATGGCAAAGATTTAAAAAAGATGTAAAAAAATTACTTTGCATGGCTATATAATAAGTCATTATACAATCTATTTATATTATTTGTTTTATAGAAAATATATATGGTCAAAACTGACTCAAGAAGAGGTAGAAAAACTGAATATATAACCATAAAAAATTTAAAAGGTAGTCAGTGATCTACAAATTAGGCACGAATAGTTATAGCTAATTTTGACAAACTCATCAAAGAAAAGGAATCTTTAAGTAATATTGTTTCAGAGTATTGAAAAGACAACATCTCAACTCATTCATAAATCTAGCATGTCTCTGTTAATAAAGCAGTCAAGAATAATAAAAAAACATAGATTTATTTTATTCATGAATAAAATAAAACACTAAATGAAATATAACTCAATCAAATTCAACAACTTCTTTAAAGGTGAACACATCATGCCAAAGTAAGTTTTACTGAGCATTTATATGATGAATAAAATGCTCAGTAAACACTGACCAGAAATACAAGAATGATTTAACATTAGGAAATCCATGAGTTTACATTATTAAATTAAATATTCAAATTAAGATTTAAATGCCATTCTCATAGAAGCCAAAAATTATTTGGTAAAATTTAATACTCCTTTCTGACCAAACTCTTAACAAAATAGAAATAAAAAGAAATCTTCATAATAATAAAATGTACATGAATCAGGACTCTGTCATGGAAATAAAACCTATTCTAGGTATTTCAAGCAGGAATTTAATAAAGAAAATTGGTTACTTTCAAAATTGAAGTAGGCACTTTGCTTATCCCAATAGATATTTCAGAAACTCATTAGTTGGCAGGACAAGAGAAGTGAAGGCAATGGAAAGCCTACCATCAGATTTCAGGTTTGCTGGAGGAAATTTTTCAGGAAATTAGAAAGTTGCTACTAATACCCTGGTTAGAAACTGTAGGAAAGCGCAGCTGCTGGTAACAGCTGGCTGCTGTGCTGAGTTGGTTGACTCATGAGGGAATGCCAGGGGTTGCTGCAAAACCTCACATCTGCAAAAGCTGAAGCATCTGCCCACTTCTTTTTCCCTCCTGCCTACCATATTGCACACAAGTATGTCTCGCTGGTGAAACATAAAACAGAAACTTGAGGGCAAAGGATTTTAGAAAATATTGTTCCCAGGCTTTCGGCCCATGTAGAATGGGGATAGCATCAAATGGAGCTGGAATTGTATTAGTATATACAGAAATCTGTCACAGTGAGGCTCTGCAAACTAGAGTAATCTTTATAATCAGAGATGAAATACCTTATTTTTTAAAAATAAATTTTATTGTGTACATTTGAGGTTTACAACATGATGTTATGGCATACAAATGAATACACAGATACATATAGATAGTACAATGGTTACTACAGTGAAGCAGATTAACATATCTATCATCTCATATAGTTGCTTTTTTTTTTTTCCTTTTTGAGACAGAGTCTCACTCTCACTCTGTTATCCGGGCTAGAGTGCCATGGCGTTAGCAACCTCAAACTCTTAGGCTCAAGTGATCCTCTTGTCTCAGCCTCCCAAGTAGTTGGGACCACAGGCATGCACTACCACACCCGGCTAATTTTTTTTATTTTTAGTAGAAATGTGATCTCACTCTTGCTGAGGCTTGTCTCGAACACCTGAGCTCAGGCAATCCTCCCTCCTTGGCCTCCCAGAGTGCTAGGATTACAGGTGTGCGCCACCGTGCCTGGCCTGTAGTTACATTTTTGTGATAGCAACAGCTAAAATATACCTATTTAACAAAAATCCCTAATACAATACGACTTTATTAAATTTAGTCTTCATAGTGTACATTATATCTCTAAGTTTATTCATTTTTCATATCTGCTATTTTGTTTATATCCTTTGCCAAACATCTCCCCATTTTCTCTCCCCTCTCCACCTTTGGTAACCAGTGTTTCATTCTCTCTCTATATATATTTGATGCTTTAAAAAATATTCCATATATAAGTGAAATTATGCAATATTTTTCTGTGTCTGGCTTATTTCACTTAACATATTCTCCTCCATCTTCTTCCATGTTATGGCAAATGGCAGTATCTCCTTTTTAAGGATAAATAATATTCCAGTGCATGTGTATGTGTGTGTGCATGTATGTGTGTGTGTGCATTCTGTTACCTCTTGAATGAAGCCCGGTAAGGGGTGCTGACCCCCACACAGTTGAAAATGTGCATATAACTTTTGACTTCCCCAAAACTTAACTATTAATAGCTTACTGTTGACTGGAAGCCTTACTGATACCATAAACTGTTGATTAACACATAGTTTGTATGTGGTATGTATTATAAACCGTATTATTACAAGGAAGTAAGCTAGAAAAAAGAAAATGTTATTATGAAAATCATAAGGAAGAGAAAATATATTTACTATTCATTAAGTAGAAGTGAATCATCATAAAGGTTTTCATTCTTGTTGTCTTCATGTTGAGTAGGGTGGAGAGGAAGAGGAGGGGTTGGTCTTGCTGTTCTAGGGGTGGCAGAGGCCGAAGAGGTGGAGTAGGTGGAAGAGGTGGCAGGTGAGGCTGGCACAGTCAGTGTATCTTTATTGCAATTTCCTTTTGACTTTTTGCTTTTTCATTTCTCTAAAAATATTTCTATATTATATCAATATTTCTTCCATTATTTGCTTTAGTTTCAGTTTCCATATCATAGAAGGATCTATGTTGTAAAAGAAGTCAAAAGCAGCATTAAGTAACTGGAATACTTCTGCCAGATTATCTAGTGTCAGTCTGCTTTCTGGCTTTGCCTCCTCTACATCTTCTTCCTCATCGTCTGGCGCTGGTTCTGAAGCACTCATCTCCATCAAGTCATCTTCTGGTAATGCCTGCACTGTGATTTCTATTAGCTCTTGCATTGCTCCAAGATAGCCCCCATCTTTTATTTTTTTGCCATATCCACAATCTCTTTCATGATTTCCTTGATCAGCTCTGTCATTAATCCTGTGAAGTTATGCACAACATCTAGGCACGGTTTTCTCCAGCAGCAATTTATTACTTTGGGCTTGGTAGCTTTCACAGATTTTTCTCTAACAACAATGGCATCCTCAATGGTGTAATCCTTCCAGACTTTCGTGACGTTCTTTCTATCGGGATTCTCTTCCACAGCATTAACAATCCTTGACAGAGAGTACTATGCTTAATGAGACTTAAAGATCCTTGTGACCTCCTGATCTTGGGGATGAATTAGAGATGTTGTGTTTGGGGGCAAGCAGACCACTTTGATGCCTTTAGTGTTGAACTCATGGGGTTCCTGGTGGCCAAAGACATTGTCCATTATTAAAAGAACTTTAAAAGGCATACTGGCAAGGTA
>CAUYPO010123948.1:0-68081 GCA_963574435.1 Cheirogaleus major | reverse complement strand
GGCAGAAGGATTGCTTGAGCCCAGGAGTTTGAGGTTGCTGTGAGCTAGGCTGATGCCACGGCACTCTAGCCCGGGCAACAGAGCGAGACTCTGTCTCAAAAAAAAAAAAAACAAAAACAAAAGGGGGCTGAAACATGCCAAGAATTTGGAGATTTGGGAGGGGAGTAGAGCTTTGCTAAAGGCAAGGTAATTCTGTCATCCTGTGGCCAGCTGGCTGTGCCAGCACCCACATGCGGAGGTGGCCACTGTGGAAGTAAGGTCGAGGCCAGCTGTCTCTTCATTTAAGGAAAAGAAACTGAGGCAAGCCCAGCCTTTCGATTTAGATGCAGTGAGACCCTTGCACATCTGCTGGTAGAGAGGGAGTCAAGAGGCTGCTGATTCCACATTGGGGTTACTTGGTCTCTCCTCATGCCTTTCCCTTTCTCCCTATTTTATTTCTTTGTTGCTCTTTGTGTTCTTTTTTGTTTATAGAGGAACAATTCAGGACCCATGGCATCCATAGAGTCTTAATGAATAACTTTGATCAGAGGTGGTTGGAAAGAATAGAACTGACCAAAAAATGGGTGGTTGGATTCTCATCCCAAATTCTAGGATTCTGGGTGCTCCCAAGTCCTTTGAGTACTGGGAGCACAGTACCACCTATGATTATTGGACTCCTGCTGTAGCTCCCTGATTAGGGGGGATATGAAGGGTGATGTAAAAGGGGTTCAAATTGTCCCTCGGAGATAATATTAATAGAATCCTTCACCCTAAGTTTCGAAGACAAACACAAGCAAAAAAAAAAAAAAAAAAGATCATTGGAGACACCAGAGTCAGGCCTGTCATCTCCTCCTTTATTCCCCATCCCTAAAAAGGAGCTAAAAAAGCAATCCGTCCTCTGAGTGTCTAGACAGGTGTCCCAGCAACCTCAGAAGATGTTCCTGACACAAGGGAGATGAGCCTCAGTGAATAGTTGCAAGAAGGTTGATTTAGGAGGAAAGAGGCTTAGATTTAGATCTAGGATTGCTGCTGACTTAGAGGGTGGTGGAGTCTAATCAGAGACTAAGCCTCTTTGTGCTTTAGTCTTCCT
The DNA here is from genome assembly GCA_963574435.1 of Cheirogaleus major. NCBI lineage: Eukaryota > Metazoa > Chordata > Mammalia > Primates > Cheirogaleidae > Cheirogaleus > Cheirogaleus major. The sequence goes on along the minus strand of CAUYPO010123948.1, from coordinate 67,012 downwards.
TATCAGTCTTTTCCTAACCCCTTTCAGAGCTGACAGGAGCGTAAAAGATTACAGCACACCAAAGTGCTTTGCGTGGATGGGGTGAAACTGAGAGTACAATATAAACACGAGATAGTACTTATGGGTCTCAGGAGGAAAAAAATCTAGAGGGGATTTTTTTTTTTTTTTTTTTGCAGGGACTTCAGCAGATGTGATGGGAGAGGTGGCTCCAAGAAATCTTTCTCCCCATCACTTAGTTCTCAGGCCTGGAGTCATAATCCTCTTTCTTCAAAACAGCCATGCAACAGCCTTTAAGATTATGACATCCTGGCCTTTATGCCAGTCGCTTGCTCATCTGCTTCTCATATGCCTCTTTGGTTATCTGTCATGTAATTTTCTAAATCTACTTTCCAGAGTCCCTGCCTCATCACTGGACTCGAATAGGCAGTTTTGGAGGCCCACAGGACAGCATTTTGGTGTCTGAGCTGCTGATGTGGGTCAGAAGCTCCCAGAAATACCCGGATGGCCACCTTTTGATCTTAAACCCAGGATAGGAAGATGAGTGTTTGAAATGCTCATATAGGAGATAAAGTTGGAGTTTGAACCCAGTATGCCTGTCACTAACTTACTAGGGGACAAGTTCACAGGAAGGGTAAAAAAGAGGTTGGGCCTTCCTGAGTCGCAGAGGGAGGAAAACAGACAAGCAGCTATGGGATCTTTCCTCCATGGGAATGGGTTCAGTATGGATGCTTAAAGGAAGCCCAGAAGCTGTGGTATAATTGGTTCACTCTTCTAGTGAGGGCTTTTCAATTTTATTCAAATACTCGGGTGCCTGCAGGTTGTTAGCCCCTTGCTTTAAGCAGTGTTGTGGGGAGGGAGCTACAAAGAGAAATCAGGGCCAGTCCTTGGCCTCAGGCTGTTTGTTATCTAGGAGTTACAGAACCCATAATTCCGCAGAGAGGGTGTTTGGTACTGGAAGAATACAAAGTATTGGGGAAACTCTGAAAATTCTGAGACATTCCTTCCAGGGGATTCCAGAGATACAGAAAGCTTGGTGAGGTGGAGGCAGTAAGGCTGGCCCTGACAGATGGGACAGATTTCAACCCCAGGCACATGTGCAAAACCTCAGAGGAGGGAAGTGCTGGGATGTGGGTGGGAAATGATGCATGGTGTGGTTTGTCCAGGATCTAGAGACCTTGAGGAGAGTGAGGTGTAAAGGAAAGGTAAGTGGGACCAGAACCTGAAGGCTTTGATTCCCATCTTCGAAAGATGGTTTGAAGAGGTTAACCTAGAAATGTTAAGATCATTTAAAACGATCTGTTGTAGGTCAATATATATTGATTTGGAAAGATGTTTATGATATAAGGTAAAACATATAGCAAAACAATATGTACAGTATGATCCCATTTTTAATTTTAAAGTGCATATATATATAGAAGGTAAGGCCTGCAAGAATATACATCTCATAGTATATTAATAGTTATCTCTCGGCATTGAGAGTTGAGGGTTTTTTTCTTTTTGTTTATGTTTCCTGACTTTTCTGTTAATATAATTTGCACTTACTATTGTTAACTACAAATCATTTTTCACTTGTTTTAAATGAGCATACATTATGTGATGGCTGACAGAGATGACCTAGAAATATGCTGGGGCTTAGATAAAAACAGAGGAAAAGTTGGTCATGCAGTAGTATTTGTGATATCCAAATTGGAAAGGAATCCTTCAAGTGTCCAATAATGTCGGAATGGCTAAGCTCACTATTGCACTGGTGAAATATCACATAGTCTTCTAAAAGGACAAATATGTAGATTGTTGGTACTTGGAAATGGGTATATGAAATGGGTAGAACCAGGCAGAACATAATGTAGTACATTTCACATTGGTTACAACTATGTTGAAATGTATGTAAATACTCAAATGAATTTGGAGAATGGAGATAGCATTGTTAGTCTTTTTTTTATTGTGATAAAATATAAATAATGTAAATTTTACCATTTTAAACATTTTAAGTTTATGTTCAGTGGCATTAAGTACATTCACAATGTCATGTAACCGTAACCACTATCCATTTCCAGAACTTTTTCATCATCCCAAATAGAAACTCTGTATCCATTAAATAACTCCTCTTCCCCCCCCCCCGCCAATCCCCCCAGTAACCTCTATTCTATTTTTTGTCCCTATGAATTTGCTTGTTCTAGGTACCTCATATAAGGGGAATCGCACAGTATCTGTCCTTTTGTGTCCGGCTTATTTCACTTAGCATCATCTGTATTGTAGCGTGTGTCAGAATTCCCTTCTTTTATAAGACTGAATGATAGTCCACCATATGAATACACCACATTTTGTTTATCTTCATCTCTCCGTGGGTGCTTGGGTTGCCTCCACCTTTTGGCTACTGCGAACGATGCTGCTATGAACGTGGGCGCACGAATGCTCTCTCTCGGTCCCTGCTTCCGGCGCTTTGGGGGAATATACCTAAAGGTGGGATTGCTGGGTCATGTAGTAATTCTATGTTAAACTTTCTGAGGAACTGCCAACCTTTAGTGTCTTTTTAATATAAAGCTCTTCAAGTTTATTTATACATACAGTCCCCAGTTCTTTTTGCTGTGCTTAATATGCACACGGATTGCCAAGGGATCGCTGCAGATGCGAAAGCGTTCCGTCTGTTTAAAGGAAAGAACCTTTATAATCGTAAGATAGTAGAGCGTTTTGAATGTGGCCATGGAAAACAGGGTCGACTCAGGTGATTGAAACTTCCAGATGATTCCAGAACCCTTATAATATTTTATCAACAGTTTCAACTTTTACCTTCTCCCAGAAAGCTTTAACCAGGGTAAAAATAAAATGAATGGATTTATAATTGCTTTTTCTTATTTTGGTCCCATTTGGATAGAAGTCAGAGTTAGAGAACTAAAAGACTTGGGTATTTTCCTAACCTGGATTTCTCAATCCTGGGTAGTTGAAAGTAGTTACAGTAAATCATTCTCATGTCTCAGTCACCTAGGTTCCCTGGGCGCTAACCAGCCCTGAAGGAAGTATGAAGAGGCCTTCTGTTAATGGGGTTGAATTTGTGCAGTGCCTAGAAGCCCTGCAATCGTGCTGGAGGGAGGAAGAGGGGCAGGAGATAAAAGATGGAAGAAAATGGGGGTTTTGTCCACTTAGAGTACCCTCTTTAATGCTGGGAAGCAGTGCTGCTCTCAGGAAACTCAGTGTGGAAACCTAGGAGTTCACAGTTCGCAGTCCATTAGGAACAGGAAAAGGATAGAGGACATTTATAAAGTAATCCCTAAGTCCAAAGTAGAATGGTATAAATTGTTTCCTGTGATAAAGTCTAACTGGTTAAGTCAGGAAAGCTCTTGTCAGACCTATTGTGCCTTTGCAGGCCACTCCAAATTCTTTTAGGAGGGAGATGGGTCTAAGTGAAGACATGGCAGTTAGGCTTCCTAGAAAAGAGAAGACTGGGCCCCATCTCCTTCCTCCATGCTGATGTCAGGGTGTGCGGGCTGTGCTCTCTTCTAGCCAGCGTCCCGTGTTCCGTGGCCCCAGAAAAGCCAGTGTGTAGGCCTCAGCCACCCCAGGTCCGACGTACGTTCTCCCTGGACACCATCCTCAGCTCTTACCTTCTGGGCCAGTGGCCACGAGATGCCGATGGGGCCTTCACCTGCTGTACCAATGACAAGGCCACTCAGGTAATGGAGCTCTCTCCTAGTGGGATAAGGGATAAGGGTGGAGTGAGAGGGTTGGCTGAAAGGGCCTCTGGTCTACTTAACTCTGAATCATTGCAACAATTTGTCCTGGGTTTTGAGTATACATTATCCACCATGTAGCATTTCATCTTCTAATGTTTGCCAGCTTGTTTTTCTTGGTAAACTTATAGGAAAACAAGTTTGCATTTCCCCCGACTAGTGAAAGAGAGGAGTCAATCTGGGTCTTTCAGTCTGGTTTTGAGTACTGATGTGTGGGTAATCAGCAACTGACTTTGGAATTTATTCTAGGTTTTAAAAAATGAGATTTACCTTGCTAAAATTAAACCAAGGCCAACGTTCAAATGAGTTTGTGTTCCCCAGACAAAGGCAATAAGTGGCCAAAAAGTGTGCTGAGCCAGGATAGGTACCATTGGAGCCATAGGAATGGAGAGTTCTTCAGTAATGGAGAGTTATTCCTTGCCAGCAGCCCAGCCTGGGATTTCAGGGGACTCATTCAAGTACTGGGGAACCCAGGTTCTTCTTCAGTATTTTTTGTTTGTGGGGTTTTGCTTTTGTTTTTGTTTTTGAGACAGGGTTTTGCTCTGTTGCCTGGGCTAGAGTGCAGTGGCATCGTCATAGCTCACTGCAACCTCACACTCCTGGGCTCAAGCAATCCTCCTGCCTCAGCCTCCCAAGTAGCTGGGATTACAGGAGTGTGCCACCATGCCTGGCTAATTTTTCTATTTTTAGTAGAGAACTCCTCGAACTCCTGAGCTCAAACAATCCTTCCACCTCATCATCCCAGAGTGTTAGGATTACAGGTATGAACCACGGTGCACGGCCTCCAATATTTGTCTTTAGGTCTGTCTTTTCATTAAGAATCCCAAGATTGGAAGTCTCTGTGGATTATCCAGTTTGCCGCTTGTCAATTTTTGGATAAGATAATGTTAGCCTGAGAAAAAAGTCACTCAAATGTGAAATTTTTGTTTTGTTTAGAGACAATGTCTCACTCTGTTGCCCAGGTTGGGCTGCAGGCTGCAGTGGTGTGATCACAGCTCGCTGCAACCTTGTACTCCCGGACTTAAGTGACTTCTTACCTCAGGCTCCCAGGTATCTAGAACTACAGGTGTGCCACCATGCCCAGCTAGCTTTTTTTGTTTTTTGTAGGGATTAGGTCTTGCAATGTTGCCCAGGCTGATCCTGAACTCCTGGACTCAAGTGATCCTCCCGCCTCGGCCTCTCAAAGTACTGGGTTTATAGGCATGAGCTACTGCATCTGGCCCCTCATATGTGAAATTATATAAAGATATTTCTTAATCTGATTCAGGACTTCAGCATTCTTAGCAGTTAAGTTGCTAAGAGTCAAATCTCCCTTTTGATGTGGTTTAAACCCATTCATTCCTGTTAAACTTCAGAGCAATTGAGCTGTTCCTAGCTAAGTGGAAATAGGGTGGAAAGGACGCTGGGCTCAGAGTCAGCTCTTCTTCACCTCTGTGATGGTGGGCAAGTCAGCTGTGCCTTTGCAAACTGGGTGGAGTGTGCCTGCTCTGCCTACTTTGTTGGGGGCATTATGGCCAAATGACACATGGAAGTGCTCGGTACAGCTCAGTTCATCTCCTCTTTTGAGTACATCATGTTGAGTTCTTTCATTTTTTTTTTTTTAATGACATCCATTTTCAAATGTTAGTGAATGTTTGAATGCCCAGTCCTGTTCTTGGCATATTGGAATGAAGAATAAGGAAATGAGGACAAGATTTGGCCTCTGTGATTCTGGATTCCAGTTCTGTGAAGCCCAGTGGACAGACAGCCAAGGGATGAGATGGGGCCAAATGTCTGGCAAAGTTTAGAGGAGGGGAATTCTCATGGGAATACCCCACCTTGAACCAACAGGAATTTGCTGCAGTTAAAATGATGGCACTCTTTAGATCTATGAATAGATCGTGAAGGGAGAATACACTCCAGGTAGCAAACAGAGCAGGCCTAGTTCCTGGGAGCCCCGGGCATTGTTGTTATTTGGGAAAAGCAAGTAGGATAGATTATGCTTCCTCCTCACAGGCCTGGGAGCACACACCCCATTCTCTTTTGAAGAGAGTGCTCAGTTCAAATAATGTGTCTAGTCAAGGAGGACTTCCTGGAAGAGCAGAACTTGAGGTTGCTTTTAGCATGTAAGCTCATGATTGCATCCGCTTTTGTCAGCCCATCTAGCTCTGTCTCTGTCATTTCCTGCTACCAGCCTTCTAGGAAGTCACCATCCCACTCCTCAGATAGCTTTCTCTTTGTCAACTCAAGGCGGGGTTGGCCTCAGATGTTCCCTGGCCGGGTTTAGAGGCATGGGCTCTAGGCTGTGTGTTTGTGCTGAAGCCCCAGCTGCAGGCCAGATCTTTTATATAACAAGTCTGGGCTTCTTGCCACAGCAAGACAGAGGTCAGTGATGCGCCTCCATGGGTCTGGCAAGGCCAAGCCATACAGCTTTCCTCTTTCCCTGGGATGGGCTCCAGCCCTCGAGGAACTCTTAGCAACCTGTCAATATTGTGGCTGCAGTCAGGAGGTGGGAGAATTCTGACCTACGTAGGCATCCAAACCAAAATATGTGCTCTGAACATCTTTCATTCCCGGTCCTCTGGGAATTTTCTGCTTCTAGGTTTTGGGCTCTATTCAAATTCCTGCTTGAGCCCCTGGCCTGGCACAAGCCACCATCTTCAACACTGGAATTGCACTGTGAAGGCCTGAGGCTCTCCTAACATCTCCCTAAGTAACCGGTGTTCCTTCCCTACTGAGCACTGGGATATCACTCAGAAAGGACCGGAGGTGGAGGAGAGGTTTTCCTGGGGAGATACGAGGGCTTGTGGAGAAGGGGAGAGGGAAGGGAAGGTGGCAGGATCTACCAAAGTCCTTGAAAGCTTTTAAACTGTTAAAAATTGGCTGATGCCAGGATCTTTTCCCAGTGGCTTTGAGCTGGAGGAGGGCTATTCACCTCTACCCCCACCTTGTGCCCTCCTTCTCTAGCCACACTAGTGTAGTCATTTATTTTCTGCTGCAGGCACTCACGACTGACTGCTCTCTTGCCTGCCTAACCTCCACCCCACCCAGAGCCAGCAGTCAGATTATGTGTTTGGGGCCCTCATCAGCCCTGGTGTTCTCAGGCATTTCTTGCAGTGAGATCAGCGGCCACAGTTATGGTTCAGGCTAAGCAGCTCCTTCTTCTGAACCCCCAAGAGGAGGCCAGGGCCCTGCCCTTCCAAACCAGCTTCAGACCTGGGCAGCAGGCACAGAACACCTGCCGTTTAGATAGCCAGGCATGCTGGGGACTCAAGGCTTATTTATAGGGCAGAAGATAGAGCTAAAATCTCTCAGTTCTTGAATATATCCCAATATTGCCAACAATCCCAGTATTTCCTTCCTGGTTGAGTTTCAAGCTGTTAGGCAGGTACAAAGGATAGTCTTGGCAATTTACAGTCTGCTATGGAGAGCTGGGTTACCAAATATTTGGGGCAAGGGAAAAAGAGGGGTGTGGATGGATCTTATTTGAGAAATTGGTTGTTTTAGGAAGGATGAGGAAGTGTGAATGTGGTAACTGGGCAAGAAGTGCTTTGGAGATGCTGCATGTTTTGAGCCAGGGGGAGCAAGAGGAGAGAGGGTGACCAGGTCAGTTGGTAAACCAGAGCTAGCCACCACCTGCTTTGGGCTGGCCCCTCCTAGTGGCTGGGCCCAGGCCAGGGTGGGTAATGGCAGCACATGCCAGTGGCTGTGGTCATCTCTCTCCCTTCTTACTGTGCAAAGCTTTTGAGTCTTCCTGTACTTTTCTGGAGAGAGGAAGTGGTCTCACTGCAGCTGGAATGACCATTTGGGCAAAGTCCCCCTCCTGGTCTCATCCTGCCTACAGATGGGACCCTGGGTACCTGCCCTGCCCAGCCCAACTCCCCATTCTGCTCAGCCCAGCCCCATTTCCTCTGCATTCTCCAGGTCAGGTGGGGAAGCTGCCACCATATAATTTTTTTTTTTTTTAGCCTTGACTTACCCCTTGGGAAAAAAATAGCTTAGGTGCTTACAAACCACATGCAGTGTCATGAAGGCCAGAGGCGAAGGTGGGCATACTCATTGGGTGGACTTCCCTTTCTGTGTCTTTCCTCCCCCTGTGTCATGCTGTCCTCCCCCTTTTCCCAAGCCAGTGCCTCAACAGTCAGTGACAACACACAGTTTAGTCTGATCATCACAGGCCTTTTAAAAACGTTTTCCTTTGTAGATGTGTATGTGTGGGGGAGGGGGGATGGGCACAGCGCCTACTTTCCAAACTGGCAATCAGGACCAGTTGTTGGCATATGGTTTGACAACTGTACTAGATATTTGAAAATGGAGCCATGATGGAAAATCTGAGGGATGTGTAGTCACCATCGGGCCAGAGGTGGTGGCCTTGGCCACCTGCAGCCAGAGTTCTCAGGACTGGCCTGTGGACCCCCTCAGAGCCTTTTCCTGCCTTTTTGTTTGGCCAGAGTCCTAAGGGACTGGTTCCCTGCTGATTTCGGTTGAACACATAGTTACTGACCATCCACACCAGGCCAACACCAGGCCACTCTACACTCCTGCTCAGGTACAGCAGGTTATGTTCCCAGGGCCCAGCCCAGCTCTGCACGTGGAGCTTACTCAGGTGCCAAGGTCACTGTGGACAGCGAGGGCCAGGACTCTTCCTGCCTGTGGTCATGGAGTGCAGGTAGAAACTTAGTTCGGCTGGAGGCCAAGAAAGAGACTTCAGTGTGGGTGGTTGTCACCTCCATCCTGCCCCTCTTCCTTACTATAGCTCCGTGGGAAGCTGTCCTCCACCCCATGCCCAGTTGTCCTTCCACATGTTGCTTGGGGATCTCGACCCCAGGCCAGGCTTCCTGGGTCTAGCCGTTGCATAATCCAGGTATCAGCTGCACAGGTGGCTGATGCCACTAGTAGTTACCAAGCAGCCCCGCTTCTCCCTCAGCTGCCCCCCAGGCCCGGGTGTCAGCTAAGCTCGTTTCAGCGCATGCGTCCCCTGGGCAAACATGGTCTTTTGGCTGCTGAGCTCAAGCTTTAACCTGCTTCCATAGGGTCATCTAGAATGAATACTCAGAGTGCTGCCATGCAACATAGCTTGACCCCTGTTGTGGTCAAAAGGTTAGTTCTTAGAAGGGTGGCCTTCCTTACTGTGACTTTTCTGTGCTCTGAGACCTTGGTCTGGACCCCTGGTCAGACCAAGAAGAGGAAGGTCCTGTCCACCCAGGGGCACAGGGAATAGGGGGCATGGTCCCCACTCTTGACGCTCCCAGTCCAGTGGGAGGGGCTAAAGCCCACACCCGCATACACTCCTGCCTTAAGAACACTCAACACCAGCATGCAAACTGCTTCAAACACAGGATAACCTACCGTGTTAGGTTTCTGAGGCTGCTTTAGTAAATTACCTCAAACTTAGTGGCTTAAAGCAACAGAAATTTATTCTTTCACAGTTCTGGAGACAAGAAGTTCATGTTCAGTTTTGCTGGCCGAGATCAAGGTGTTGGCTGGGTCATGCTCTCTTAGGAGGCTCTTGGGGAGATTCCATTCCTTGTGTCTTGGTGGCTGCTGGCATTCCTTGGCTTGTAGCCACATCACTCCAATCTCTGCCTCTGTGGTTATATTGCCTTATCTTCTGCATGTGTCTAATCTCCCTCTGCCTCTGCGCACCTAGATAATCCAGGATAATTCTCCCATTTCAAGATCTTTAACTTAATCATATCAGCAAAAACTTTACCAAATAAGGTAACATATATAGGTTCCTAATATCTTTCTTTGGGGGGCTATTTCAACCTGTCACACTTATCTCATCTCCTGCTACTCTGTTCCAGCCACACTGGCCTCATCATTCTCATGCCAAACTCACTCCTGCCTCAGGGCCTTTGCACTTGTCATTCCCTCTGTCTGGGTATCCACATGACTCACACCCTGCCCCTCCCTCGTGTTGTTATTCAGATGTTACTTTTTCACTGGGGACTTCCCTGACATTTCAAATCATGTCCTCCCTGCCTGGCATTCCTATCTCCTTTCTTTGCTGTACTTTTTTTCCTTAACACTTATCACTGTTTAAACTGTCTCCCCAGTTAGAACATAAACTCAGAGGGGACAAGGGGGGTTTTGTTGTTTTGTGCACTGTTGCGTCCTCAGCACCTGGCACACGGTATGCAATCAGTAACTATTTGTGGAATGCATGAATGATGTACACCCAGAGTCCAGGCTTAGAGGTCAGGGATAAAGTAAGAAAAATGAGATGGGGATGGGTTTGACTGAGCAGGACAGAGAGCCAAGTCTGGAGAGCTGATGGCATGAAGGGTCACATGGTGATCTCTATGACCAGAGGGTGGCTGTTGAGATCAAGTGATGGCCTTGGTAGCACAGTTCACACAGAGCAGGCAATAGTTGGTAGATGTTGCTGAGCAGAGAGACGGGTAAAATGGGATTGAGAGAGATCATCCTAGCCACCATGATTTCCACCACCTTCCTAAACTCCTGTACCAGCCTACACATCTCCTTCTACCCCTCACGTATCCCAAAAGAAAGAAGGGACTTGAGTTTGCACGAGATCGTAGTAGAAGCGGTGGCAGCCTGAGTGTGGCTGTTTTTCCCTCCCTCTCACTGCCCACCTGTGAGCAGTGTCTTCCTGGAGGGAGGGAAGTGGGCATCATGATCACCTTAGCCTTAATCATCCGTCCTCCATAGCCTCTGCACCTTTCCAGGGACAGTGGGCTTGCACGGGGCTCCACGCTTTGATTGGCAGAGCTAGTAATCTGCAGGGTTGGCTTTGGAGCCCTGAGAAGGGAGAACTGTTTTTGTCTCCACTGGGTCGGTCGAGGTGGCTGAAGGAGAGATGGTCTTCCTTCTCACTTTCCAGTACCTGAGGCAGCCTTTCCTGAGGCTCTGTCTGATGACATCCTGGCCTGGAGAACACAGACATTTGGAAGTAGAGCAGCTGCTTGGTTTCTGTATTCTGTCAGAGCCAGCTTCACCTTGAGGGCTTTGGGGTGGGTGCCCAAGATACGGGCCTGGAGGATGTGCTGCCTGCCCTTTTCCTAGAGGAAGGAACGGTGGGGGAAGGGGATCTCTGGGTGCTCTCCCGTGTGCTGCTAGCATGAGGACAAGGCAGTCAGGGTGGTTGTCTCATCCTGGCTGTGTCACACAGCCCAGTGAAGGTGCTGATCCACGGGCAGCTGGGAGAAGGAAGAGCCAGGGAGCGCCAGGCCACAGCAGCCCTTCTCCCCTGCAGCTGTCACACAGGGCTGTCTGCTCTCACAGCCTGCTCAGACTCCCCCGCTGGGCTCCTCTGAGCAGCTGTTGGGTGGTGAGTAGTTGGGTTTTTTCCCCTCTGTCCTCCCCCTTTTCTGTTTGCAGCAACCTCTCGGGGGAGGTCAGCAGATCTCTTGGAGGAGACGGTTCCCAGGCCCTCATGTTTTTGGCAGCGTGCGCACAGAAGTTAGAGAGGAACTGGTTCCACTGGAGCGTTCCCCCTTGGGCCCCTCCCTTGGAATGGAAGAAGGGATACTGGTGGTGGGGAGGGATCTGGGCCTCTTCAGCTTTATGCTCAGAGCCACAGCCTCCTCCTTTGGTTGGGGGCCCAGGAGGTAGTTCCACAACTCCCCAGCCTCCATCCTGGGCGCTGTGTCTTCTGTGTAGCTGGGGGAGAGGACGGCTGACTGAGAGCCCTGTTCTCACGAGGGGCAGGGCTGGCCCAGGAGGGGAGGAGTGACAAGGCCAAGAGGGGTCAGAAATCAGGGCTGGGCTCAGATCTCTGGGCCTTCCTTTCTGAAAATGTCCCCTCCCTGCTTATTCAGGAGGACTTTGGGGGCCTCCAGCACTTACTCAGAGTGCAGGGAAAAAGCAAGAAACAAGCTTGAGGGATCACACTATAAGGCCTCCTGCTTCAGAGAGACCTATGTTGACCTTTTTCCTGTTGTACCAATTAATGATTCCTTAATGCACTCCTGTCTATTAACTTGTTTTCATTGGGCTCCCAGGAGTGCGGGCCTGTGCTAGGCACAGAGGGTGAGAAAATAAAGAATGCCAGCGATTCCCTGGGCCTGTGCTCTTTTGGAGCTTGTTGGAATAGGAGGGGCAGTATTTGCCTTTACCATTGGGGAGCACGTGGAATAATGGGGATATATTAGATAATACATGTATAAAAGTCCTAAGAGTAAAGGGAAGGTCGGCCCAATTGGATCACCAGGCCCTGTTTGCTGGAGGATGCTGGAAGGAGGCAGTGTAGGTGGAGAAGCCTGAAAGAAGAAAGGCTAGGAGCGCTCAGGAGGTTGATGAGCAGATGAGAGAGAAGGCTTCAAAGGAACTGTGTGTCTGCTTCCCCAGCGCCTGCCCGAGAAGCTGCTCTGTCTCACTGTGTTTCTCTCCTGCAGACCCCCCTGTCCTGGCAAGAGCTAGAAGGTGAGCGGGCCAGCTCCTGCACACACAAGCGCTCAGCGTCCTGGGGCAGCACAGACCACCGAAAAGAGGTAGCTGCCCCCGTTTACTCCCTGGTTAGAGTAACTGCCTCTTCTCTGTCCCCCAGCACCACGTGATGTGTTTGCTCCAAAGTGAAATTACATTTCTAGCCTCACTGGCCTCGACCTATCCTTTTCCTGGTGAGCTGGCTCCTTCATAGCTGACTCCTAGCCTCCTGGTGGCTGGGTCTTAGGGGCCCCGATCTTCCTGCCAGAGAGGCTCAGCCAGCAACCGCTGGTGCCAGCAGCAAGCACAGGGCTGGAGTTGCCGTTGTTCTCACTCTACTTTGAGGTTGGATCCAGATAGGCAGTTCAGAGACTGGAGCAAGATGGGCAATGAGTTCCTCTATTTCACTATTCATTCAGCCTCCTTAAAATAAGAGAAAAAACAATTATGTGTTCCCACACACTTTTTCCTGGCCCTTCCTCTCCCTCAGGAGGGCTAAAGTCGTTGAGGTTGAGTAGAGAGAGCCATAGGCTGGAATATTCCAGGGCTCCCAAACCAGCTGCTCCTGACATGCTGTGTCCTGAGAGGATCAGCTCACTAAGACTCACCCTCGACCCTTTGCAAGAGGAAGTTGCTTCTGCCTCCTCGTTGCTGAGAACAGTGAGAAAATATGAAGTGAATGCACTGTGAGTTTAAGATGAGGGAGAAATAAAAAATATTTAAAGTTTTCAATGATCAGAGCATACAAGTTATTCACACGAAGGGTGGGGGCTCGTGGTATGAGTGACCCACAGTAGTAAATCTAAATAGCACTTTCTTCTTGGCTATAGTCATAAATCTTATGGGTCCAGGCAGCAGATCTACTCCCTGAATTCTATTTAATTTAGGCTCGTATTTAAGTCTCTCTGCATCCCCTGAGCATTTTCCAGCTGAGGGCAAGGAGGTCCAGAATTACACATGTGATGGGGATGGATAATATTCAAAATCGTTAATGATAATCTATAATTATTACAGGATATGGACATCAAGGCAAAATCTTATATTCTTTCTTGAGGGCCTAGTAATGTAGTCTACTTTAAAATGGGGGAGAATATTTCCATCCTTCCTGGTCTCAGGGCCTTTGAAATAGTTGTGAACGTACTTTAAGGAGTGAACTGCCATTGGCACTCAGAGACATCATCTTCCGTTGCTATTAATAGAGTCGTATCCCAGGCCTTTGGAATCTGTGAAAGACAAGATGGTTTCAGTGTTGCATATTTTTAATTTTTTTGGAAACTGATCCATCTAGTTCGTAAGGTATCCAACTTGTCTGAGGAGCTTATCATCACGGTTTTTAACACCACCACACTATTTTGGGATGGAAGATTAGCTCCCATCTTCCCTTTACATATCTTGATGGGCTTCTGGCAGGAACCACACCCTGGAGGAGGGACCCAGTGCACTTTCACTTTGTTTCACCTGCCTCTCCTCTCCCTCCCTTCTGGCTGCCAGATTACCAAGTTGAAGCAACAACTGCAGAGGACAAAGCTGAGCCGCAGTGGGAAAGAGAAGGAGCGGGGCTCCCCTCTGCTGGGGGACCACGCCGTGCGGGGAGCGCTGAGGGTATGTTTTCCCCCTGTGTCTTCCTCTATGGCAGGCCCCTGTGTGGGCAGAGTCCTCCCGGGTCTCCCAGCTACTGAGCCCCCTACCACATTGCATGGTTTTGTGAAGCTTTAGTCTGAGTTTGGACTTGCTGGGTCACATTGGAAGGGCTTCTTTGCTGTTCTAAATTTCTCTCACCTCTACCCCTACCACTGTACAATCGAGGCAATGACTCGAAAGCACATTCCAGACCTCACTCGGCTCTGACTTCTGGAGAAATGCCCCCTGAATGGACCTATTGCACGCTGTAACTGTCCCTAAACACTTTATTCATTTGGTTCTGCTGTGTAGACATGACCACTACCCCCTGGTCAGAACTGATGACTCTGTGGGGCTTGGTGGGTCCTCACATGATGGCTTCATTTGCCTCCTCCTCAGGCGTCCCCTCCCAGCTTCCCCACAGGGTCCCCCGTCCTGCGACTCAGCCCCTGCCTGCACAGGAGCCTGGAAGGGCTCAACCAGGAGCTGGAGGAGGTGTTTGTGAAGGAGCAGGGTGAAGAGGAGCTGCTGCGGGTGAGTGGCGGCTGCGCCCCGCATGCAGTGAGTGTCTTGCTGAGCCTGGATGAGGGGAGCTGGGAATCCTGCTCAGTGAGGCCTCATGGGCTGTGGCTACGTAAATAGCAATATACAAACACCAGCCTGCGAGAGCAACACAAACGGAGTTTAGTAGTCTCAGATGGACTTAGCCATAGGGATAGCAGAGATGGGTGGGTGTCACTGGGGAAGGCTTTGTGAAAGAGAAGGAGCAAGGATGGGCAGAGAGTAGGGTCCCCAGCTGGGGAGGTCAGGCGAGGCACCATTCTTCAGCTAGACTGCTGGCGCTCACAGTTCTCCATGCTCAGCACTGGAACCCACCCATGTCTCAGTTCCTGCTACCCCACTGCCTATGTGACCATGTCCCTCCCTCCAGCACCACCTGGTGATGTGCCTTCATCCTTCATGCCCAGTTGCCCCTGCTCAGCCTTCTCCCCGCCCCACTCCCAGGCAGAATTATGTGCCACCTTTTCTGCAGTCTCGGGCACATTTTTATACTGACACAGTGCAACTGGGGAATGCCAATTGGGCAGTATTAATATAATTCTAATGGGCATACTTCTTGGTTTATGATTTACCTACTGGTTGATTTTTAATGTGGATACATAGAGGATTTTATATACACTCAAACACATGCACACTATTTGGTGAGCTGTGGGTACAAGTACCATTGAGTGTTTAAAAAAAGGAGGGGTCAGGGGATATTTCATACCTGACAGTCGTCCACATGCTGGTCCTGTAGTGGCTCACAGCACTTAGGTTCGCCTCCACTGTGTCCCCTGCACATACTATTCATCTTTGTGTTCCCAGAGCCCAGTGCACAGAAGGTCCCTGCCCTCGTGAGGCTTACACTGACCAAACCATGCAGATGAATGTGCAGTCATACGTGGGACTACAGGTGTTGCTAGGAAAAAGAACAAAGTGCTATGAGGAGAAACAAGAGGGAGTTTCTCCTAGATTGAAGGGTGACCAGGGAAATAAATGACCTGGTCTGTTCTGCTCTGCTGTCATTGCGTGTTGCGAATAGAGGATGAGAAGAACAGCAGGGGAAGGACCCTTCTGGTCACTGTAGTACCGCAGGCCTGAGAAGACTGGAGACTGAGAGTCTTGACCCCCCTTTTCCCTGTCAGATCCTTGAGGTCCCTGATGGGCACCGCGCCCCAGCTCCTCCGCACAGTGGCAGCTTTGATCATCCTCTCCTCCTCCTGGAGCCTGGCAACCTTGCCAGCTCTCCCTCTATGCCCCTGGCATCCCCCCAGCCTTGTGGCCGGGCCAGCCGTGAGGAACACCGGGGTGCCGTGGAGGAGCTGGCATCCACTCCCAACGACAAAGGTAAGCCGCGAG
This sequence comes from Cheirogaleus major, assembly GCA_963574435.1. Taxonomy (NCBI): domain Eukaryota; kingdom Metazoa; phylum Chordata; class Mammalia; order Primates; family Cheirogaleidae; genus Cheirogaleus; species Cheirogaleus major. The sequence continues at coordinate 51,398 of CAUYPO010123948.1, read as the reverse complement.
GCCCCGGCAGCAGGGCCGACTCTGGGGTACCGGGGGTTCCACTCCCTTTTCTGCCTCTACTCAATTTCAGGCTCAGCATTATCACTCACTAAAATGACTGTATAGAGTCATCTTTATTCTATAGGTTATACCAATAATACATCACATTCTGATTTGTAGTTTATAAAGTCTCCACACCTATACTTTCCTTTCATCCTCACTGGAATCCAGAGAAGCAATCCCTCCCGTCCCCATTTTTGGCTGAAGTTCAGCAAGCCGTAGGGGACAGCCAGAGAGTCTCTGCTCAGGTGCCCACTCTACTCATTACCAAGAATAGGTTTCAAGGTGGCTGTGAGTGATATAAAAGAAGAGAACGTGGTCTCTTGCCCAGAGTCGCACAGTTTGACCCAGACCCAAACCCCATCTTTTGGACTCCAAACCTCTACTTTCTCCTGTGCTCTGGCTGCTTCGTGGAGAGGATGAGATGCGACTCCTGCCTCCTAATATGACCGTTATGTTATAAAGCGCCGTTGCCTGCTTTGCTGGCTTGATTCTTACAGCAACCCCATGAGGTAGGCTGGTCGAGGGAATGACCCAACAGTACACATAGGTGAACAGAACATAGGGTAAGAAGGAATAAATGTGAGATAAATTCAGAAAAAGTCAATATTTGCAACCTAGGCAAAGTACATTCGCTGTGTGGAAACCGAGAGGAATTTTATCCTACAAGTAGGGTTAAGTAAGGACTGCTTCTCTGAGTCGGAGAGGAGCTCTTCCTGGAAACAGGGACAGATTTTCAAGACTGTGGACTGGAGGAAGCCATGGTGTTTTGGCAGGCAGGGGCTTGCAGCCTTGGAAGAAGGCAGAGAGAGATAGCAGTTGGGATTCCTTTAAGTCTGGGATTTGGAGTTCCAGTCCCACTCTTCCGCCTGGGAACATAGACTTGATATGAGACCTTACTTTCCCATCAGTTTGATTGTGTTTTCTGTTCTGTTCTAAGCTCTGTATTTTTTTAAGCTGCCTCAAAAGTTTTATAAGGTAGAGTTTAGACAAACAGACTGGATTAGCATAACTTCTGCCACCTCCCTTACCATGTGTCACTCAGCCTTGCCCCTTTATACCCAAAGCCTGAGCCAAGAAAAGGGGAGGCCTTTCCTTCGTCTCCCCTGGACTTAGCCTTGCTCTGTTTGCAGCCTCCTCTCCAGGCCACCCGGCCTTCCTTGAAGATGGCAGCCCATCTCCAGTCCTTGCCTTTGCTGCCTCCCCTCGGCCTAATCACAGCTATGTCTTCAAACGGGAGCCCCCAGAAGGCTGTGAGAGAGTGCGTGTGTTTGAAGAGGCCACGTGAGTACACCAAGAGGACAGGGCGTGGGTGGGAGGGACAAGGGTGGAAGGGTGAGCCCCACGTTACCCCACCTGCCCGGCCCTTCTTCAGTCTTGGACTCCGTCATTACAGAGGTGTTGTCAACTCTAGATTATCAGTATTGCAGTTTTTCCTTGATCAAACTTGTTGACATTACCTACCCAGAGCACTTAAATCTTTGCTTATCATTATCTCCATAGAAACCTGCTCTCTGCCCACATGCCAGCCACAAGCACAGCAGGAGCTGGAAAGGAAAGAGATCTGAAACCTAAGCCCTTCTTTTCTTCTATTTTTTTTCCATCCCCAGGGAAGGTGTGAGAATTTGCTAGACCATAATCAGAGAGGGAGAGAGACATGTGGGCGGAAGGGGAGAACACACTGGGAGTTCTCTTCAGTCAGAGATTACAAGCGTTTCATCCCACTGGAGTAGAATGAGGACCCTAAACAGCTTTCCGGTTGCTTCTGAGTCAAGTCTTCACCCTGTGGCTGCAGTGGTCCAAGTGTCTTGAGCTCCCAAACAGAAATTTCTAGTTCTTGCAAGTAAGGACTAGAATATTCCCAATGATTATTATTCTGATTATCAGATTGGATAATCCAGAAGCCCTTCTTCTGTTGATTTCTTTACAATTCCCTCCCCATTGGCAGAGAGACCTTTCCAGATGTGCACACAGCCCCCCTGAGCAGGCACCAACGAGCTCATTTCATTCCTCCTGGCCAGCTTAATATTCATCAGGGCAGATTCACATTGGAAGCCATGGTTTCAGTGCCAGTCAGGAAGTTTAGTCACGGTGTGTGAGTGAAGATTTAGCTGGGACTGGGTTTCAGGCATTGAGAGCACCATTTGCATCTCAAATAAGGGAGAGAACACCCTATGGTGGTAACCAAAGGTACACATATAACCCATAGTAAGTGTTATGGAGAAAACCACTGCCACTAGGGCTTTTGTTACTGTCATCACTGTTGCCTGGTGTCCCTTCAAGACTCCTAGGTCCTCTGAGGAACTGTGGAGAGAAGAGGCCAGATACTGTCACTTAAGCAGACTCTAGGCTCTTGTGCCCTCTCTCAATCCATGTTATAGTTGAGTAACTACAGCTTGGAAAGGCTGGCAGAAATTAGGCTGTTGTTTGTCTTGCTTCTTCCATAAACCCATAATGCCAGAAAAAGTTTTTTTTGGTTTTTTTTTTTTGAGACAGAGTCTTACTCTGTTGCCCGGGCTAGAGTGCTGTGGCATCAGCCTAGCTCACAGCAACCTCAAACTCCTGGGCTCAAGCAATCCTCCTGTCTCAGCCTCCTGAGTAGCTGGGACTACAGGCATGCACCACCATGCCCAGCTAATTTTTTTCTATATATTTTTAGTTGTTCCACTAATTTTTTTTTATTTTCAGTAGAGGCAGGGTCTCACTCTTGCTCAGGCTGGTCTCGAACTCCTGACCTCGAGTGATCCTCCCGCCTCGGCCTCCCAGAGTGCTAGGATTACAGGCACCAGAAGAGGTCTTAATGGCATCTCATCTAGCTTCCTGCCTCTGCGTTAACCCTTTAAGAGAAGCGATGATCCATCATTATTTTCTAAGATATCCTGGGATTGAAATTCTATAGCTTACTGGGGTCTCTTCATTTTATCAACTATCCTCTTGGGAAATTCTTGTGTTTAGCCATTCTTTTGCCACATTTTCTTCTCCCTTGTTGTCCCCTCAAAGGTGGCCTGGATTTTCCAGGTAGGGAATCAAGCTGTTCGGGGTCATGCTAGTTGGCTTTATATTGGGTGTTGCTTGGTTTCCTTTTGGTTACCTTCCTCACATGTATATGCACATGCCCAGAACATTCCTTCTCCAGCCATTCTCCACCCCACCCCTATAAAGTGGGATTCTTTTAAACCCTTCTCCGTTAAGGGACACCTTGCCACTGTGGAGCCTCAGGCCTTCCCAAACACGCGCAGCATATGGACCTGTGATTTCCTTCCACTGCTTTTTACTCTGAGCCAGATCTCTGCTCTACTTCCTGGGCCTTGGAATTATTAGAATTTTAGAATTAAAATGGCAACCAATGTATCAGTCTGTACACTGAGTGCATTTTTCTGAGTATATATATTATGCTTCAATAAAAAGGAAAAAAGAAAAAGGTGATTGATGGGAACCACTAGTGACAGAGCTTCATCACTCCCCACACCTTTGTTTTCTTACCTGGAATCCTAAAACCATGAGGTTTTGCCCTCTGAGCATGGCCAGGGCTGTTTTGCCCTCTGAGCATGGCCAGACACTCTTCTTTTTTTATCATAAGGATTCCTTACTTAGGAACCCTCTGACCTAACCTCCTTTTATCCTTCCACTTTTCCTAAATGATCAGAAGAGAAGGGATGATTCTTCCCACATTAAAGGTGAGACAGATATGGCCAAGGCCATATGGTGAATTAGAACCTGGATCTTCTGATAGACTGCCTTTCTCACAGTGGTGCTATTCTTTCCCCCTGGCCAAAGTTTTGAAAATCATGCCTTTCAAATGTGCTTAAGAGTTAGATTCTTTAGGTCCACAGATTTCAACAGGGGACATTTTTCCCCCAATGGGACATTTGGCAATATCAAGAGACATTTTTTAGTTGCTCTATTGCGTAGAGGCCAGGGATACTATTAAATGATGCACAAGACAGCACCCCCATCCCTACCCTGCAACAAAGAATTATCTAGCTCAAAATGTTAATAGTGCTAAGGCTGAGAAATGCTGCTTTAGGATATATAGAATCTTTGAAAGTCACTTTGCCTTGATCTCTGCTTTCAGGCAAGTGGTCAGCCCCCAAAATAGTAATACCATTCACTGATGAAATCTTTCAAATGAAAAGATCCTTGGTATCCTAGAATCATTGTCAGGAAGTTCTCCTTCCTGTCTAGCTTCAATCCCCCCTATTTCTAGCTGAAGTGTATTTCCTGTTGTTTAGCCATATTTTTTAAAAATTGGAGAGCTGAGGGGCCTAGAGACTATAGCCTTTTATTTTTTGGCTAAGTTATGGCCCTGTTTGAACAGAGAGCCAGCTCCCCCGCTCCCCTGATGCCGTGACATCTCATACCCTCTCTCACTGGCTATTTCTCTGTGTGTGTACGTGTGTGTCTATGTGTCTCTCTCCATTCTCCAGGTCCCCAGGTCCTGACCTGGCCTTCCTGACTTCCTGTCCTGACAAGAACAAAGTCCATTTCAACCCGACCGGCTCGGCCTTCTGCCCCGTCAGCTTGATGAAGCCCCTTTTCCCCAGCATGGGCTTCATCTTCCGAAACTGCCCCTCAAGCCCGGGCTCTCCCCTTCCTCCCACCAGCCCCAGGCCACCACCTCGGAAGGATCCAGAGGCCTCCAAGACCTCCCCGCTGCCATTCGAGCCGTGGCAGCGCACCCCACCATCAGAAGAGCCCGTGCTCTTCCAGAGCTCCCTGGTGGTCTGAGGGTACCAACCCCCCACACTTAACCATGGAGACCAGTGCCTTGGTGGCAGGCCCCTCTCTAGCCTCCCCTGTGATGGGGGAGATAGAGGAGCCCTTCCCTCTCGGCCTTTGAGCACTTTCAGTTATTGTGTCAAAGCCCCAGGTCCTATTTTTGATGGGCGCCAGCCCCTCAGAATGTGAGGGGACCTGCCCTCTCCACTAGCAGCTGGGCAGCTCACAACTCACACCTGTGTACCTGCCACTTCCCTCACTTGGTGGAAAACTCACCCAGAAGGTCCTGAGTCTCCCCACCCCTGGGTGTGAATCCAAATGACTGTATAGGAGACCCTTGTTTTTGTCGCGGAGCAAGCTGGCCGTGACCAAAGGAGAGGGGATGCCACAGATTTCCTTCCCTCTCCTCCTCCACAGTCACAGAAGAGGAGACCAGAAGACAGATTCCCCCATCCTCTCAGCCCCATCCCCATGCCTCCCTCTCATTGGAGGAGCTGACCAAAGCAGCCCTGAAGGGCCATCACACTTGACCAATTCAGCTGCTGGCAGAGGAAGGAACCAAGCATTTTCCCAAGTGGCATTTTCATCTCGCTTTCACCCTGACTAAAGATTGTCTTAAGCAGCAGCCCAGCCTGCCCAGCCCCAGGTGGGTAGTGAGGGGGAGAGCTGGCATTCCTCCAGGTGGCAAATGACAACTCTACACCCCCCACCTGCCCCAGGGCTAGGCTGGATTAGAAAAATGCCTATTTTTCTTGTATCGATGTAGAAACTCTATTTTCTCCCAAAGACACTATTTTTGCAGCTGTTTGAAGTTTGTATATTTTCCGTACTGCAGAGCTTACACAAATTGAAGAAGAATGTTAATGTTCAAGTTTTCTTATCTTGTGTTTAGAGGTTGTTTTTTGCAGATCTTGGTGTTAATAGACCAAATAAATAAGTATTCCCAGCAGTGTGAGGTTCTGTTAAATATCTGGGGTAGGAGGAGTGGGGTGGAGATTGAGGGTATTATATTGATCACTTTATCCTTGTCATCAAGAGATGAAGCCTTTAGTTAACATATCTGGTTGTTATATGGATGGACACAAAGTTCCTGTCCTCTGGACACCATGCTTGAACACTTATAAACAGCAGACTCATGAAAAGACTGTCCAGAATGAAGAGTGTGGTGTGTCCTAGAGGTAGGATGAGGGAGCCATTGGGGAAGTTACCCATTCTTGTGAGTCTGGAAAAGCTCCCTGGGGAAAGTGGATTTCATCTTATTTATGTATGTATTTTTGAGACAGGGTCTTACTCTTTTGCCCAGTGGAGTGCAGTGGTCCCATCAGAGCTCACTGTAACCTCAAACTCCTGTTCCAGCTCAAGCGATCCTCCTGCCTTAACCTCCTGAGTAGCTGGGACTATAGGCATGCACCACAACTCCCCCTAGTTTTTAAATTTTTTTGTAGAGACAGTCTCGCTATGTTTTCCAGGCCTGTCTTTAACCCCTGGCCTTAAAGGAGCCTCTGGCTTGGCCTCCCAAAGTACTGGGATTATAGGCATGATCTACCGTGCCTGGCTCAGAGTGGATTTCAGAGAGGAAAACAGGGTGACCAAAGGGAGACAATTTGACATGGTGGGTGTTCCTTGCTCTGGTAAGGAGAACAAGATCGGTGAATAACATTCAGATTGAACCTCTTTGTACAGTTTTAGGGAAGCTTTGGCTCCTTTTGGGTAGTCTTTCCATCTCAGAGAGTACCCACAACAGAGGGTGCAGCCTTGGAGAGTACAAAGAAACTGCCCTTGTCCTTTTGCAGCCTCTCAGCTTTATAGTGCTGTACCTGTAAGAGCTTTGGGGAAAATGGGAAAAATCATCCCAACATTCTATTCTGATGGTGCTTGGAATTTCCAAAGCATTTTCACAAAAGACACATTATCCTCATTGTATGGGTGAGAAGTTGGCTACCCCAAGGACAATAATAAGTACAATTGTATCTAGCTCATAAGACCTCACCACAAACACCAAAAACAGGCTATCCTAACTACCATTCATTGGTTTATTAAACACCAGATAGTGCATTAAGTGCTTTACATAAAATGTCATTGAAATATGACAGTCACCCAAGGAGAGAAATGTGATAAGTCCCACTGTATAATGAGGGAAGGACAAAAACGTTGAATAACTTTCCCCAAAAGACAGATACGAAGTTGGGGAGCCAGAATTGGAAACCTGATCATTTGAATCCAGCACCCATGTTTCTGACTGCAGTGGTCTCCTGCTTCTTATTGTATTCCCATTAATTTCACAGGAGGAAATCCAACTCAGGGGACAAGGGAATTGTTTGAGGACTCAGCTGGTGAAGAGGCAAAGCTGGGACTGGAACCCAGGTCTCTCACCCCAGCTGCTGTTGGGTGCCCTAGCATAATGGGCTGATTCAGTACAGTAAGCCACTGGGCAAGAGAGCAAATGTGTGGGGATCCCCTTCCCCACTAATATAAAGGAGACAGTGGGCTGGGGACAGACCCTATCTTCTATCCCTTACCCCTCCCCCCAAAAATGTCTGGCTTGCCCCCAAAGCCTTAGTGAGTCAGGCCCATAGTGATGGGTGTGGTGCTGCCCAGAGTTTCCTTCCTTTGCCTGAGGCTGTGCCAAAGCAGCAAGCTGCTGTAAGAGAAAGAGCCTCTACCAAGATAGCAGCCCAGAGTCCACCAGGGGGCCTTAGATTTGGGCCAATTATTAAGTGGGGGGCTGAGGATGATAGTGGAAAGACCCGGGGTCAGTCTTGCACCCAGTCTTGCACCGGCAATTTGTGCTAGCAGGTGGAGACGCCCCAGTGAGGAGCTCACTAATGAGAATGATTCCAGAGAGCAGGCGAAGGCTTGCTCCATTGTCCATGAGTTGTAAGACCTTGAAGAAAATGCACTTCAATAAATTTCCATTTCCACCTCCAGGATGTGAGGAAATAAGATCAGAGTTGAGAAAGAGTAATGACTAATAATATAATACCTTAAACTTGCACAGCACACTTTGCAGTTTATAAAACACTTTCGCAAACCTCAGCTCATTTGCTCCTCAAAATAGTCAAGAGACGACAAAGTGGCTATTACTAATTATCCCTACTTTAGAGACTGGGAAAACTGTGGCTCAGAACGTAGGAGACACAGGAAGGTTACCCTAGTTCCTCTAAGTGACCTAGCAGAGGCTTACTGTGCTGCTCACCCCGTTGATGCTCACACCTAGTGATGTGCCCACGGAGGAGGACCGCTGTCAAAGCCAGGCCTCCAACGCTCTTCTCGTAGAGCAAGTAGAGTCCCTGACTCTAGAGGGCAGCCTCTAGAGGGCGCCAAGTCTGCAGCGGGAATTTATCGGCGTTAGGACCCAGCAGAAGCCTGGCCGCCTGCCGGGGAAAAGACTGTTTGATTTGCTTTGCCTGTCGCACTGCCTCCTTCCCCGCCCACCTGCCTATCTTCGCACAGCGCAGCCAATTGGCGACCTCCACATTCTTATACGTCATCACTTTACGCCCTGGCATCTCCTAGGCCACTCATCGAGCTCCAGGTCGCAGTTGCCCTCGGAGTTGCCTGACTGGAAAATCTCGACGGCAAGAAATTACCCTTGAGACAGTTGGCTCCTCTGACTCCCCCCAGGGATGGAACCAAGGTCGCAAAGTGGGTTTTCTTTCCTAGAAAGGTTGCTGGGTTCTAAGGAGTTTCCCCCTCGGCAGCCCTGAGCTGGCAGTTGTGGCAGTGAACTGCTGGGCTTTGCTGAGCGGCGGTCGCATGCAGCTCCTATGAGGCCCCTGCCGCCGGTCGGCGATGTCCGGCTGGAGCTGTCTCCTCCGCCGCTGGTGCTGCCGCTGCCGGCTGTGAGCGGGTCTCCAGTCAGCTCGTCCGGTCGTCTCATGGCCTCTAGCAGCTCCCTGGTGCCCGACCGGCTGCGCCTGCCACTCTGTTTCCTGGGAGTCTTTGTCTGCTATTTCTACTATGGGATCCTGCAGGAAAAGATGTGAGCAACCCCCATGGCGGGAACACACTCCCCCCCCCACCCCCCAATCAAGTCCTCTATCCCTATACTGTGGCACGTTTCTTGGGCCTTCTGCCCCTGGACTTGGGCTTTCCTTTTGTCCTCCTGCCTGGCTCTCTTGCCCTCCCAGCGACCGGCTACCTTTGCCCAGAATTCCAAAACCCCAGAGTTGGTCTCTGGATTCTCGGGACCTGATTATTTTACTTCCCTTAGCTGGGTTTTTGTTGTTGTTGTTTTGCCCTATTGGTTGTAAGAGCCCGGATTTTACAGGCTGAGCCTTCTACCACTAAACAGTCCCAAGTTGGCTCCTCTTTGGAAGTTCCAGGTGCTTGCAGACAGCCTATTCTTTCACCCTCAGCCTCCCTGCTGTAACCCAAATACCTTCTCCTCCTGCCTGGGGTATCTCATTTCACCAACTACTTTTTCATGTTTCCTCTGCCTCCATCCTTTATGGATATTTTCTCCCTAGGCTGTGGGATTAGTAGCCTGGGATGTCTAGTTTCTAGATCCAATAAAATCAGCCCCTCTTTTAGATGAGCCTAACCTAACAGTCCTTACGAACTCTCCCTACATCTAAAGAGGCAAGATAATGTCCAAGCTTTCAGTGGCTGTGGACATACTAGATAACAGTGAGTGAAATATACTAATTTCTCTTCTCTCTTTCTCATGCATTTCATTCTTAGAACAAGAGGAAAGTATGGAGAGGGAGCCAAACAGGAGACGTTCACTTTTGCCTTAACTTTGGTCTTCATCCAATGTGTGATCAATGCTGTGTTTGCCAAGATCTGTGAGTACCTAGATAATAATTTATTGCATATAAAACCTCCTCTGTATCCTGGGTGTTAGTCATCGATTAAAGCTTAAGTTCTAACTTACAGTTTCTACCCCCTTTAGTACTCACACAGTCTTTCTGTGCAGTCTATAAAACTAATGACTTCGAAGTGGGGTAAAATAGTATTTCTTTAAATTATACCAACTTCTGAATCAGAAATGTGCAGAGAATGGGTCTTTGTGTTCTAAATCCCTATTGAGAATACTTAAAACATTTTTCTCTTTCTCTTTGATGTTCCTTTAGATGTCATTTTCAAGCATGCTTTGAGCTTTCTGTCTTTGTTCCTGGGCACTAGCAGCAGGGCTAACTTGTCCCTTGAACTGATTGAGGCCCCCACCTCCATCCTGCATGTGGTCTTCTGTTAGGCTTAGGTGCAATTGGAGAGTTGAATAATTTTCAGAGATTTCCCATTCTAAGAAGACAGAAATAGCTTGTGTCTTATTTGATAGACAAGTTCCTTTCATGTGGCTTCATCTTGGTTTAGTGGTCCATCCTAGCCCCACCAGGTTTCTCTTGTATGTTTTTTTGTCTTCTCCCAGTGATCCAGTTTTTTGACACTGCCAGGGTGGATCGTACTCGGAGTTGGCTCTATGCTGCCTGTTCTGTCTCTTATCTGGGTGCCATGGTCTCCAGCAACTCAGCACTACAGTTTGTCAACTACCCAACTCAGGTGAAACCTCAGGATGGGATGAGGGTTGGCTCAGAAATTATTTGAAAAGGACTAAGGTCCTCAGGTCTGTGACTCCTAGGAGAGTGTGTTTGAGAAATTCAGAGTGTTTAGAACCATAGACCTGGGGTTTAGTGGTGGTGGGTTGGGCCATGATAGGGTTGCTTTCTGAGGCTGAGGTCCCTGGTGCAGACCCTACTCATCTTAATTGACACAGTACTTAGCACTGTACCTGGCACATCCCAGATATTCAGAAATATTTGCCAAATTTAATTTCAGGTCCTTGGTAAATCCTGCAAGCCAATCCCAGGTAAGCAAAGAAGATGGTCTTCCTCTTCTGTCCTCACTTTTCCTGTGGTAAGCGCTCTCTTCTGCTAGAGTTTTGTGTGCCTCTGGGCTTCATCATCCCATCATAGCTATCTCCAGGGACTTTTATTTCAGCCCTTGCCCCTGTCTGTCCCATCATCTTTGTCATTTCCTGTGGTGTGCATAGGCTGGTATTCCTTAATGGAAGTTAGAGGCTGTGTGACCATGTGTCACATGGTCAGTCATTTCAGCATCCCATGTGTTTACAATGTCATTAGACACCCTAAATCCCATTTTGATCATCAATTTCTTTCTCTCAGCCTCTTATCCTTCCCCACTGTTCCCACCTTCACTTACCCTGTTCCTTCCTGGACCTTTCACCTTTGTCCTCTACCTTTCCCTGTCTTACACTCTGTACAACCCTATTGCCCAATCATTTTTATCTAGTTGCCAGCCTGGCACCCTCCTCTTGTCCTGTATAGGCCTTTCTTCTCAGACACTCTTTTCTCCCTGAGTCTTTCCTTGGCTCCTGGGAGAAGGGTATTGGAGTCATCAATGCCTATGGGTGCCTGAATTTTCTACTTTGTTTTTTCCCTCTAGTCATGCTCCTTGGGGTGACCCTCTTGAGGAAGAAATACCCACTGGCCAAGTACTTGTGTGTGTTACTAATTGTGGCTGGAGTGGCCCTTTTCATGTACAAACCCAAGAAAGTAGTTGGGATGGAAGAACACACAGTCGGCTATGGAGAGCTGCTCCTGGTATGCGATCCTGTTGGGGAAGGCAGCCTTTTCCAACAAACTTAGTCAAAGGACAGTCCACCTAGGCAGGCAGAAGCCTAGTTATATGTCTCGAGGGAGGTTATGGTGCTCCTTGCCCCCTATTTCTGGTCTTTGCTGCAGGGCCCCTGGCTCTGCTGAGGCCATACTGGGAAACCCAAAATATTTTAACTACAGCTCAGCTCTCCTTTTGAGGAAGAAATAACTCTGAGGTCTGTGTCTAAATCCTGGTGTGAGGTCAGAGACCTGAGAGCCAAGAGGGAGGAGTAGTGTGTCTCTCACTGTGGCTTCCCAAGAAATCTGGAAGCCAGAGTTAAAAATAATACAGGAGTAGCTATTGCTTATGTCTTAGGCACTGTTCTAATTGTTTTACATATTATTTAACTAATTTGTACAACCATAATCCCATAACATGGGTAGTATTATCTCCATTTCACAGATGAAGAACCTGAGGCACAAGAGAGGTTAAGTGACTTGCCTATGGTCACATGGCTATTTAAATGGCAGTCAGGATTCCAATCCAGACTGTCTGACCACAGAATCCAGTTTCTGGAGTACTGTACTCTAAGCTAGGAAGCTAACGTTCTGGGACTAGCTTTCTCCTCGCCAGCTTTAATGGCAGAATGTGTACGGCTTACCATAGCCTGTTGTGGGCCCTTGCACATCAGGTCCAAGGCATTATGTTGGGAAGTGGTAGGCTTTCTGCTCTACTCTGATTACAGAATCATTATGTGGCTCAGTTAGCCTGTCAGTCCAGTGCCTGGGGAGGGGAGAGGGAGCTAGCATGTTCTCTCCCTACCTTCTACCAGTGACCAAATGACTCTATCTTAAGGCAACAGCTTTCTGAGGAGCCTGAGAGTGAGGCTCCCTGTGTTCTGGGTTAGGAAGGGCCCCTGTTGGTTGGCCACCTCACAGCAGGCCACTCCCATTCTTTCCCAGCTGTTGTCTCTGACCCTGGATGGACTAACAGGTGTTTCCCAGGACCACATGCGGGCTCATTATCAAACAGGCTCCAACCACATGATGCTGAACATCAACCTTTGGTCAACCTTGCTGCTGGGAGCTGGTAAGGAGCAGTTCTGCTGTTCTTTCTATGTGTCACCAGAGGGCAAACTGCCCTCATTTAGTTGATCCCTGTAGCGGCGGCCAGTTGTCCTTCTGTCCAAGCCCCTGTGAAACCTTCCTGGAAAAACTTGCACCAGCAGGATGTGCTTGCTACTTGCTACTAACACAGTGAGGGGTAGACCTGTGTCAGGTATCATGGGAAGATGCACAGTTGTAAAAACACATGGGTGTACCCAGGAACTTTCCCTTTCATGACGGAAATGAGACACGGACATAGTGCTCACTCACAGGAAAGAGACTTACTTCCTACACTGAATACAGCTCAAACATAAATGCATTTGTTTTGAAATCAGCACTTCATAACTTTTCGAATCTGGGCACAGGTAGAAAGTGTATTTTGTACAGTACACTGAGGTTAATGGAGGAACTGCTACTGCCTGGAGGTGACCTTGAGCTGGGGATATATGGGCCAGCACCTCCACGATATCTGAGGATCTCTGCTTTCGTTCTGTTTGGTAGAAGTAACTCCTTAACTTTCAAGCCTTTCTCCCAAAATTGAGTCTTTAGTTAAGTTTCTCTACTCAGAAAAAAATGAGAAGCCTGCATGATGAGACCATACAAACCCACTCCATATATTTTCCCACGCTCCACCCTCCTTCACAGTACGTTAACAGGCCATGTGTAGGAGTGTTTCAGGAGTGGTATGGGCACACAAGATGTGCCATTCGTCTTTTGACATTTCTCCCAGGGATCCTGTTCACTGGGGAGCTATGGGAGTTCTTGAGCTTTGCTGAGAGGTACCCTTCCATCATCTATAACATCCTGCTCTTCGGCCTGACTAGTGCTCTGGGTCAGGTAAGTGCTTGAGAGGGGACAGTTTGGCTTCCCTACTGTGGCAGCTGGTTCCCTAAGAAACACTGGCCTGGCTGGAAGAAGGGGGTGGCAATATTAACCCTGTTGTCTGTTACAGATTTTAGACCTTATGGCAGATATCTGAGAACCAGCCTAACTCCACCTTTCTCCGTCTCTCTCTAGAGCTTCATCTTCATGACGGTTGTATATTTTGGTCCCCTGACCTGCTCCATCATCACCACAACTCGAAAGTTCTTCACCATCTTGGCCTCTGTGATCCTCTTCGCCAACCCCATCAGTTCCATGCAGTGGGTGGGCACTGTGCTTGTGTTCCTGGGTAAGTTCCATTCAGAGCAGGCATCTTTCTGGGCCATGCAGAGGGACAGAGAGAGAGAGAACTTGGTTTAGTTATTTTAGAGAACACTTTTGAAAGAGAAAAGGGAGAATTATTTCTAATACAGCCTTCCTAATGCACATTTCATCTTAGTGATTTCCTTCCAATGACCTGCATTTCCCCAGACCTTGAGCAGAACAGAATTATTATGTTTATTCCCCACCAGCTTATGCTACTAGAGATGGGGGGGGGGGTGTCATAAGCAGTATCTTGGTGATTTTTTTTTATTTGATCCCATTCTGTTATCTCTGAGGACGTGTTATAAAACCAGTGTTCTGAAGTTTATTTTATTTAAAGCCTCAGTTTTGGAGCACCAAGCCTGACTACCCCCATACCCTCCCATCATTGGTAAGTTTCATTTCCCCCATAAAGCTAAGCCCATTTTCTCCCTTGTCATAGGTCTTGGTCTTGATGCCAAGTTTGGGAAAGGAGCCAAGAAGACATCCCACTAGGAAGAGAGAGACTACCTCCACGTCGAGAATATTTAAGTTATTATCTCAAACAGTGACATCTCTTGGGAAAAGGGACTTCTTAGGAATAAGGATCTGAGTTCCAGTCTTTTTTAAAAAACAAAAACAACAACAAAAAAAAAAACAACAAAGGAAGCAAAATTACATATTCTTAAAAAAAAAAAAAAAAGCACTACTTGGATTTTAATAAAACAGAGTTGGCAGTTTTTGTTCTCAACGCCCTAGAGCACAGTCTGTGGCAAATAAAGAGAGAAGGAAGAGGCAGAGCCTGATGCTCAGCACCCAAGCTGCTTCCCTCTCAGGTGTGGTTAACTTGGGTGGGTGGGTGATTCCCCCAAGAGCTTGTGCATTACAGGAAGGAACTTTAAGAGGTCGTATATTGTGCCAGCAGCCTCCATTCCAATGGGTGAGGCTCTACATATGCTAAGGCAGGTGGCTGTCGGTCAGAGCCAGAGAATGTAAAAATCACTTTATTTCTTAAAGCTCTGGTGGGCAAATATTTTATAAAAAACTGAAGATATGTTCTGTCCTTAAATGTTTTTTTGAAGTTGGGGTAAAAAGCCAGAGCCTCTGAGTCTGCTTCGTTTTCACTTTTCTCCACTGCCTCTTCTTTAGCCAAGGCTCGACCAAGACTGGAGTGGAGACCCAGTGCATATAACATGAGCAGCTTTGGAAGGTCTGTGCATGTACTTTTCCCGATCCTCTCCCTCCATCTCCCTGTCTGTTCTCAGTCTACCTGGTCCCTTCCTTGGGAGGCTGGATTAATCCCTCCTATTCCCCTGCCTCCTTCAGCTGCTAAAGCGTTGCAGTCCTCTGCCATCTGGCTGTGCCGAGGTGTCACCATGCCAGCTTCTGCTTGTTGAAAGAGATGCTGGCGGAAGGCACGGTGGCTGAATCCTGGCACTGCTGCTGTCGAGTTGTCTGGGTGGCAACAGGGGGAAAAGGCGGAGCATGGAGCAGAGCCACCTGCCCATTGCTGCCTTCAGAGTTGGAAATCGCAATCCTCCAAGGGCCAAACTTTACACATGAAAGTGCATTTCCACCAGCTGCAACTTTCCCTCCATCTGTTCAGCAGCCCCAGCCCCTTGGCTCTCCAGATGGGAGCCCGGCCTCCTTCCTGAACGGCTGCCTTGCCACCCGCCTGCCCAGCCTTTCAAGCCCTGCCTCACTTGTACTCATCTCGCTCTCTAGGGGCCCAGGTGTCACTGCAGCCCTGCCCCCAAAGGCCCCTCTCATTTTGAACTCCTCAAGAGGAGAGGCTTAAAGTACATCTGGCCAAACTTCCTTTCTCCATCCCCTCCCTTCCATTCTCTTTTCATCTTGAAAGTTGCATCAGTTAGCATCTTTCCTACTAGATTTACAGTTCTTCCCGACTGTCTTCTTTTGTGGATTGGTTATGTGGTTAGAGCATGTTCCCAGGGCCAGGGACCTACAAGCAATCGTCATCTGGGCCTGTTGTTTTAAGAAGAGACATCTTCCCAGCTATCAGACCAATTCCCTCTACCTCTTCCCCTTGCCATTCCCACTTGGCTGTCTCAAAAATGCCTAGTACAAGCCATCATGACCTAGACAGAGTTTTCCACAGCTCAGCATGGCTCACCTGATACTAGAGAAATGGTTTGTAGAACAAGCCTATCCTACCAGTAGTGGGCTGGGAGCCCAGTTCTGGTGTATGTGTTCAGTTCCCGGTCCATTCGTCTAACATTTATTTCCTTCTGAGTGCCACACTCTGAAAATGCTGGAAGTTCAAAGTTAAGTAGGACTCACACTTATCTTGTAGGGGATTCACAGTCTAGTAGGGAGATGTGAAAACAAATCATTGCATCTCAGAAATGCTGGGATCACAAAGAAGGAAGGTGTCCGGGCAAGGTGAGGCTTGACCTGGAGAGCGTAGGAAGATGAAAGTAGTAGGAAGAGATGAAGTGTTGGCTCCACTGCCAAGCAGGAACGGGTTTTAAACTGCCTGACTGCTCTCCCTTTCACCCCGTGCTCCTGCTCGGTCAGTTCAGTTGAGAACACATGACAGGAGAGTGGCTTTTATGTGTGGTGTTTTGTTCAACTTGAAGATATCGGAAAATGTTTTGTAAGCTGCCAGCGTGTTCTGGGTGGCATGTGTACCTGCAGGATCGGGATCACAGGGACTGAAAGTGCCAAATTTGACTAAAGTTAGTAACACTGTTAGCTTATAATAGGGCTGATAAATGTGAAATACCAGACAAGTTCAAACAAAAGTGTTGAGCACTAACCCTGGGCAGCCTGATGCCTCAAGGTTTCTAAAGATCAAAGGACTTTCATCTGCTGTTAATTCCCAGCTATGTGTAGGAAGGAGGGAACCAGCACGCAAATTTCCCCAGACACTGTGTTTTTAGTTTGGGGTGTATTGTACTTACGTCTATTATAGTCAAAGCATCAGGTCTACCTCGTTTGCTGTTTGTGCTCAGGCTTGTGGTAAAGTGATTTTTCATTTCCTGTGTACCTCTTCTACGGCAAGGGGAGTGATCTGCAAATGTTATTTGGGGTACAGTCATAGGGAAAGTTATTCTGGAGTTAAACATTGTTTTTAAAAGGGCTTAAGGTGGCAGGAATTAAACGTTAACTGGATAATCTACCAAGTGAGGTGTTTAGGAATGGATGATGTGTTTTCTCACAGCCCTGCAACACCCTTGTGAGAAGAGGGCTGAGCAAACATCTGTACTTTTTAGAGATGGAAAGACCTAAGTGAGGCAAGGTTAGGTGACCCGCAGTAGGTCCCTCTCTGAGACATGAACTAGAACTCAAGATTCCCTGAGTTCTAGTTGCATCTTGGACCTGTACCCTCTGAAGGAGGAAAGTGAAGCTCCTCAGGAGGCCCATTGCTTCTGCCATCTGGCCCTGCTTGTCAGTAGAACAGTTTGCACATTTTATGAGTAGTGCTGGTCATTTTCCCCAGATGCCCTGGCAAAGAAATTGTTCCGGGTCTCTGCGGGATCATTCATCCCTTCCCACCAAAAACACACCAGCTGTCTTTCGAAACAGTAACCTCATGTATTTATAGAGCTGCTTCTTCCCCAGAGCTCTTTAGTACATGACATTTTATCCTTAGAACGCACCTGGGAGGAGGTTAGGCTAGAAACCAGTCTCCCCGTGTTTGGAATAGGGAGCCTGAAATCCGCCAAAGTGCATCAGCTGAAGGACGCACAACTCTGAGAGGGTGGGAGCCAGGGGTGGGCCTCCCATTTCA
Organism: Cheirogaleus major; assembly: GCA_963574435.1. Lineage (NCBI taxonomy): Eukaryota > Metazoa > Chordata > Mammalia > Primates > Cheirogaleidae > Cheirogaleus > Cheirogaleus major. The sequence continues at coordinate 34,058 of CAUYPO010123948.1, read as the reverse complement.
CTTCAACCGTCAGAAATCAGGGAGCTATAACCCTCAGTGAGCTAAGCCAGTGGTTCCCAGCTGTTTGGATTTTCTGGAAATTCCCAGTAGAATTCCCAAATAATTTGGGAGACAGACATGGGTATGCTGACTTAATTATTTCAAGTAAGGACATTTAAAAAAAACTCTGTTAAATAATATCACCATTATGGTTTTAGAAAAGGACATTTCAACCCAAAAAATTTTAGGAAAAGCTATCCACTTCAGAATAAAGAATTTTCTTCCAAAGAAATTATAATTGGGAATCATATACTATATTAATAAGGTCAATTAATTTTTTAATGGCAGAAAATGGTCAACATAAAATGTTATATAATACAGTCTAGGGTATACCACTGTGATTGTTTGCCTGATATAACTTCGTCAGTTTGGGGCCTATATTCCGCAACACAATCCGGTGCAGCTGGAACATCACATAAGCATGCCAAGAAAGATGGAAACAAACCACAATGAGATTTTCTATAATTTAGAACATTCTGAGAAAGCCCCAAACCAACATCTCCCTGGCCTTGGCCTCTTCTGCCTTCCCTCTATGGGGCTTGGAGGACGGCAGGCTGTCGAGGCTCAGAGGGCTTGCCAGAAAGGGCTGCAAGAAGGAGACTCTGGTCGTGCTACTGAGACCTGCCCCTACCATGTTCAGACCATGGCTTTGGTCACCCAGCCCAGAGCATCCAGAATATATTCTGGAGGGTTGCCACCAACTGGTGGATGGCAGGCATGGCCCTCACGGTGGGTGCTGTGGGCTGTGCCTGCCACTGGCAGAAAAGGTGGGAAGGGGAACGGAGGGGCTGGGACAAAGACTGGCTTCGTTCAGTGCCTTCCACTCAGCTGAGGCCCAAGTCCACAAGGGCTGCTGGTGAGTTTTTTGTCTGAATAGGCCTGACCCCCTGTGATTTCTGGGAGAGGTGGAAGAGGGAAGTGGTTCAAGGCATTTACCAAGGGGAAGGATGGTATGTTTCTTCCTACCCACTTCTGTGTTTTGTCATGGTGTGTGGGTGGCGAGAGCTAACAACAGAAGCACCATGTTTCAGCTTAGGTTCTGACCAGACGCCATTTCCTCCTACTCAGAATCCTAGAACTGCCACGTTCAGACTACAGCCCTACAGGGAATGTGTAATTGTTACATGAAGGCTGGGGACTCCCTGAAATTTTATGTAAAAGAGTGTGTGTGTATGTGTGTGTGTGTGTGTGTGCATGCGCGCGTCAGAGAGAGACGTGAAAGCTGGTAGGTTCATTTTTCTGTAAAAAGCGTCCACGACTCTTGAGATTCACAAAGGGATCCATACACAGAATCCACCACAATCATGGGACTCATTTAATTAAAAGTGATTTCCCAAATAGAGTTGTAGAACTTGGAACCACTACAAAATATGAGAAAGCATCATGTCCAGCTCTGCTTAGGTGGAGGGATGAGGTTGAGGTTGCGAGATATCCAAGGAGAGTAACCTGTCTAATTTCATTTCTGGTTTTCTCCTAGCCCCTCCACACACTATCTAGGGTTATCAAGTTTAACAAAAAAATATAAGATGCCTGTCTGAATTTGAATTTCAGATAAATGACATAATTTTTTGGTGTAAGTATGACCCTGGATTCAAATTTAGTCTGCCTTCTGTATTTTATCTGGAAACATGTGGCATTAGACATTATCACAAATGTTCTCATGGCTCTTCTCTTCCTAGGAAAAGGAAGGCACTCTCAGATACATCACTTGCAGTTCTGAGCAGAAGGTTTCCAGGGTTTTTTTTTTTTTTTCAGGGCCAAAAATTGTATAATTTCCCTGATGGCCCAGGGAAGGTGCAAGCCCAGACTTAGTCAGCAGGGGGCATCATTCTCTTAAAATAGATTCCCAGGCGAGTTTCAGGGGCTTCAGAAAGGGGAAGGGGGGCATTGAATTGAAGGTTCTATTTGCTGCTTCTGTCTTCCGTCTGGAGCTCACTTCTCCCACCCTGCCACCTGCCAGAGCTATTTCTGTGCAACAAGAATCTGATCCTGTCACTCCACTCCTTAAATCACTTCCAAGATTCCACAGTTACCTTCTTAATTCGGCATAAAAAGCCCATCAGGATCCCACCGGAGCCTATTTTCTCTGCCTCAACTCCTGCAACTTACACCCTACTTGATCCCACCCACCTCACACTCCCAACACCCCCATTCACCAGGAACTATTTGCAGTTTCCCTGTATGCTATTTACTGTCACGCATTTGTGCCCAAAGTTCCTTCTGCTTGGAATTCCCTTTTCCATTTGGCACTTGTAGCAACTCTACTCATTCAACATTTTTCATAAATATGTCTTGGGTCTGACCGTGTACAAGATGCGCTGGCGATACTGTGGAGGAGGCCGACTAGAGCCCTTCCCCTGTGACTGTCACAATGGGGTGGAAGGCAGAAGGGGCAATAAACAAGTAAACAAATAAACAAGGTACTTGGGCTGAGTTCAAGGGCTAACTGATCTGCCTTCCTCAGGTAGAGTTGACGATTCCTTCCTTTGGGTCCTCTGATGGGTTTTCATTTTAAGGGTCCTAAATTCTAAGACCTGCACAATCACTGCAGGGAACATAGATGAATGGAGCATGCTAGTTTAAGTAAATAGGAAGGGGATTGGGTGCAGTCTGCAGAAAACCGGGAGTGCATATCCCAGCTAAACGGTGCCATGCTTTTTCACCTCCTCCCAATTGTATGGCCAAATGTGTTATTTCAAGAGAAGGTGGGAATCCTGACTTTTACATGAACTCCTCCAATTTTCTGAATTCTTTGCCTGTTTAAGCATACCTGCAGGTCAGATTTGGCTTAGGGCCACCTGTTTGCCACCTACTGTATTGCAACACTTATATCATTGCCTTGCATCTGATTAGTATTTATTTGTATTTTCTCCCTCCACCCCCAACTGTATCTTTGTATCTTTAGCCCCTAACACGGTGACTGGCACATGGTAGGTCCAATAAATGTTTGTGGAAGGGAGGAAAGGAGGGAGGAAGGGAGGAGACAACCTGGAAACAACAATTTGTTAATGAAAATTCTTATGGCTGCAGCTCTGGACATGGGACAGGTGGAAGAAGAAAGCCTGACACTGAATTTATTGCTGAGTGTGAGCGTGTGCATGTGAGTGCGAGTTCCATATTAGCAGGTGTGACAGCCAGGAAATATGTCTAAGAATCATCAGCTCTTTTCTTGGTGGGCTCCTAAGCTATCCCTCCTCATTCCTGGAGGATGAGGGGGAGGAGAAGAATGCAGGGCTCAGGGTGGACTTCCTGGCTTCCTTCCAGGACCTGTAGCTGCTGGCACAGAGATCAGAAAGAGCTTACATAGGCTTTTGGCACCAATGGTGCATCCTCAGGGGAAGGTGCCTGGCAGCTGCTGCCACCCACCACCTACCCACTAGAGTGCCCACTGCATAGCAAGCAGTTGTGTGGGTCAGAGTAAAAGCCTTTCTCTTGCTTTTCCAAAATGAAATAATCAAAGTGACTCTTTACCCTGCGTTGGGGAAGGAGACTTATGAGAGATCAAAAGCCCCAAGCTTAAGAGAAGGGTGGGGGTGGCTTAGCCTCACCATCTTGGCCCCTAGAAGCAGAGCAGGCACTTGACCGCCAGAGCGAGCAGGCTGCTGATTTCTGCTGATGGCATGCTGTCCTTTCATCAGAAGACGATGCTGCCTCACACCCACGTGGAGTAACCCGTATGCATTCTTGCTGCCCCAGTGAATAAGGACATATCTTTGGAAAATAAGACATCTCAAACTTAGAAAATATGTTTTATCTGATTTTTCAGGAGAAGTAACTAGATCATTTGGAAATCAGAGCCTCCATCTTGGCCTTGAAATCTCTTATGAGGCTTGGAAAATGAGATTTTCTGAATGGGACAGAGTAGAGAGTGTAGGGGCAGCCTCAGTGGGTTACAGTCACTCGTTAGGCTGAACTGTGGAAATTTGTGTCCCATGATTCTCTCTCTGGTGAGAGGTACCTTGAAAGTCAAAGCCACCCACAAACTCCATGGTGCCTTGTGCTCCCTACCCAGCACTTGGCCAGCCAGAAGCTTTGAAGCAAGACTTTCCAGGAAGCAATCTCTCCCACAGGCAGTGCTGACTCAGCCCAGACTCCAACCTCCAAGTCTGGTTCCTATCCCAGAGTGACTGACAGAGGCAGAGGGACAGAAGGGGGCTGTGGTCCTGGACTGCAGGTGTGTGTTTCCAGGAGTGGGAATGTGGGGAGAGGAGTAGACAGCAGGGCATGGACCCTGGGTTGTTTAGGGTCCCTTTTGCTAAGGGAACAGGGAGAGAGGATCAGCAGTGGTTCAAGTCCCCTGGGTTCCAGCACCCTCTGACAAATCCTATCTTTCCTAAATTTCCAGGAGCAGAGAAGGTGGCAAAGTCGGTGCCTGGAATCAGGGAGTGAGAACATTCCTTGATATCTTTCCCAGCTCTCATTTCTAATCCACACATCCAGAATTCTAGTCACATCCGAGAATGTGACTGACCATCTCTCTGGGGACACCACCTGACTCTCTAACGCCCTCTCTCCCAATTTACCCCACTTGGATTAAAGGGAAATTGCATGCTCCCTCTCTCTTCCCCTTCTTCAAAAACCATCTGTGATGCCTTCCATTCCTGCAGGGCTTCCTGCTTCCTTCCCTCCCCCCTTCCTTCCCCAGCTCCTTCGCTGTCTTTTTCTTCTCTCCATACTCCTCCCTTCTCTCTCTCTCTCTCCTGCTCTCACTGTCTGTGGTTCTGAACGTGAATCCTTTCCCCGGCAGAGGCCCTCAACTTGCTCACCAGCCCTGCTGGGTTACTCTCCTCATTTTTGTAGCTTCTGTCCAATTATCTCTCTGGCCAGGCTTGTTGGGAGCCCCCTCCCACTGGCCACCCTGCCTCCTTTTTTCCATCCTCCAAGATTAATTTCCACTTGGAGAGGGGGGTGGGAAGCCAGTCTGAATAAACTGGGAGATGTTTGCAATCTGCTCAGTGTCCTGTTCTGAGGGCCCCAGCAGAGTTAAGAGAATCCTAGGGAAGATGACACCGTTTCACAGACCATTAAGGGCTGCAGGATCTAATTTTAACGAATGTGACATCAAAAGCTTTTTAGAGTCAGCCAGTCCTTAAAAACAAGGGCCCAGTGATGGGGAGGAACTGAGGCCCTTGCCACAGAAAAACAAAGCTGTGACTCAAAGGTATCACGAAGACGCTTCCTTGCTCATCCACGTTCCTGAGTTTAATGTCTTTGGCTTGGGAATTAACTTTGAGGCTTTCCAACATAGATAAAAATAGAGCTCATAAATGCCATCACTGGTACTTTCCGATAAGGTGGCCTTTTAAGGGAAGACTGGGCTCCCAGCAGAAGGTCTGAGTCAAGGAGACTGTTGGATGTGTGTTCAGGGTTCTCACAGGCTGCTCACCAGCTTGTGGCCAAACAGGGTGCAGGAAGAGGAAGCTGCTGGAGGCTTCTGTGCCTGAAACTCTAGGAACCAAGTTCTTGAAAGGAATGTTTATTTCACTCATTCATTCAGTGATTCATTTCACAAGCGTTTATCTGAATACCTATTATGTGCTAGGAATGCTGCTTGGCACTGGGAACACAACAGAGAAAGAGAAAAGGAAATCCCCACCCCCAAGGCTCTTATGGTTTAGTGAGGAGCACAGGGAGGGAGTCAGGCAACCATGACACAGGGCACAATCCCAGCAGGGTGCCATGGGAGGGGAAATTTAGGAGGACCTAGCTCAGGGCTGTGAAGACACTTGCACAGCTTCCTGGAGGAACAGATGGATAAAACTGAAGCCTGAAAAATCAGCAGAGAATTAACAAGGGGAAGGATGGTGGGGGGTAGGGAAAGGTGCAAAGAAGACTGTTCTGGGTTGAAGGAACAGCATGTGTGAAAAGAGAACGTGTTTACTCAGGGAGTTGAAAGTACTTCTGCATATCACTGGAAATCATATTGCCAAGTGGGGTGGGGAAGGTGAGACAGCACCTGGAGACAAAAGCACAGGTCACTGGTAAAGAGCCTTTCACCTCTATTTAGGAGTTTGAACTTTATTTTCCTGAGGGCACTGGGGGAGCCATTGAAGGGTTATATGCAAAGAAGTGACTTGATCCAATTGGCATTTTAGAAAGCTCACTCCGGCTGCAGAATGGGGAATGAACTGGAAGGGGGAAGACCAGAGGCTGGTCAGGAGGCTGTTATGATCCAGGGGAGAAGTGGGGAAGTGTTAGCGGAGATGGAAGGAAGCAGGCAGAACTGGGAGATTAGTGAAGTACGAATTGTCGGAACTGGGTGGTGAATCGGATGCAGGCTAGGGGAGTCAGGGGTACTTTCCAGTGCTCAGGCCTGAGCTGCTTGGTGAGATAGAGGATCGTGGAGGAGGGGCACCTTTTAGATCTGCTGAATATTAGGTGCCTATGAGATGGACATCCGATAGAAGACATCCGGTAGATAAGTCTGGGGCTCGAGAAAGGCTTGGCTCAAAAGAGATTGGGAATGTTCTCTAGCAGATGGATGGCAGCGGAACGATCTCGAGGATTCAATCCTGTGAATGAGCGATTCAAGGCAAGTGAGGACAGTGTGAAGAGGAGAGGAACTGACAGGAATCCGAGGAAAGCCAATATTCAAGGGATGGCTAAAAAAGAGCTCATGGAGGAGACAGAGAAGGAGCAGCCAGAGGGGCAGAAGGAAAAGCAAGAATAGTTTCCATTGTTGACTTCAGCGTCATTGCCCCCTTCTCCCACCAAGAGCACCCTGGCTGTCCTTTGGGGAATTCACTCCTCGTCTGTTCTCAGTCCTGTGGCTTGGATCCCAGGGGAGAAATGCTGGGCAGTTCTGCCTCCCCCAACCCTGACCCACCTCACACGGTCCTCCCACTCTCTATCTTCCAGCCACACTAATTTTCATAGCACTTCTCAAAAACTCTATGCCCCTGTCTGGCCTTAGGATCTTTGCCTGTCTGGACTGGTTTGTCCCCCCATTCCCCTTCTGCACCCACTTTGCCTATCACCTTCCATTCATGCTTCCAACCTTCGCTCAGGTCTTCTCTGACAATCCAGGCAAGTCCAGGGCTTTCTGTTACCTGTTTGTTCATTCAGTCCGTGTGTGCAGAGCACCTCCGGTCCACGCGTCAGCACTGTGCTGGATGCTAAAAAGGTCAATTCACGAAGCAATTACAAATCGGCGGTGGTGTCGTAAAGGAGGTAAACAGCACCATGATAGAAAATGACAGAAAGTCCTCGTTTTGGACATGGCGGGTGGTCACAGAAGGCTCTCTAAGGGTGTGACAATTTCGCTGAGACCTGAAAGAAGAGGCAGAACCAGGCATGTGAAGAGTGAGGGGAAAAGCATTTCAGGCAGAGGGAACAGTAACCACAAAGGCCCCTGGAGGGAAAGAGCTTGATGGGTCTAAGAATTGACGATGGCAGGTGTGGCTGGAGTGAGGACAGGAAAGAAGGCAACTGAGATGTGATTGAAGAGGAGGCTCTGGCAGTCGGTGATACAAAGTTTAGATTTTGTTCTTGTTACTATGGGAAGCCATTCAACGGTTTTAAGGATCATTGCAACATGATCTGACTTAAGTTTTAATTAGATTGCCTTGGTTGCTGAGGGAAAAATGGATAGAGGGACAAGCAGAGAATTAGTCTTCCTAATTAGGAAGACTAATTAGGACGCTCTTTCTAGGGTCCAGGCAAAAGAGGATGATGGCTAGAACTTCAGTGGGACAGGAGAGATGGAGAGAAAGTGCATAGATTCAAGAGATATTTTGAACCTAGAATTTACAGGAATTCCTGATGGATTCAATGTGAGGTGTCAGGGGAATAGAGGAGTCGAGGCTAGTGCCTAATTTCTGAACTGAATGGGTAGAAAGAGAACCAGGTTTGCTTGGCGTGGCCTGTCTCACCCGGTTTGGTCTCTCCCTTCCTTGGAGCCTCTGGGCTTGAGCTTGAGAAGCAAGCAACACTTGAAAACCACTGGGTTGGAGAATCTCCAAGGTCCCTTCCAGCTATCAAATGCTTTTATTCTAAACTGAAAAGTCTGTGAATAGGGACAATGTTTCCATTTCTTCTGACTCATCCTGGAGTACCCCGGTAGAGCTCTGTACCTAGGGAGCATTCGTAGTGCTGGTTGACTTTTCACTTTGGCACAGAGCTTCCATAATTGAATTTTAGATAAAATTCCCCCCTTTTTTTTTTTACAAAAACAAAACATAGGATTCTAAAATAGAGTAAACTTTCAATTGAAATAAATTCACCTTGATAAAGTAGAGCCATGGCAAGGATAATCTAAAATGGTAAAATCTGAAGTAGTTCCTATTTGAATTGAGGTAGAAAAAAATTTGTTTTTGCTAAACTAATTATTTACATTTAGGTAAATGTTATTTTCGGGCAAATGCCAACAGATGGTGGGAATAGGACCAAAAACACTGTTGAAAATAATTCATGACAGTGAATACAATCTACCTGTGGTAATATGTTCCTTGTTGAAAACAAATATTAACCTTCTTAAACTTCCTTTGAAGTAATGACTTCAGATAATTTTTAGACCCAATTTAAAGACGAACGAGATGGAGATGGAGTTGTGTTGCCAGCCAAAGGCAAAAATCAAGAGAAACTGGGACTCAAACCTGCCATTTCCTCCCCTCTCTTTTGCACTGCTGCTTCTTTGCTCAGAGCACCACCCGTTAGATGTTATGTATCCCACCCATTTCTTTTCAGGCTAAAAACTCAAAACTTCAATATCTATAAGCATATTGATCAAATCCTCAGGTAAGTTTATCATTTCAAGCCTTTTGTTTTATTAAAGAGGAAAGTAAACCAATGCCTTTCGTATGCTAAGCACTTTTGAACAAATATGTCCTCCAATGCTGTTTATTATCATACAAATGACCCATTTTACTGATGAGATGGGAGACTGAAGGTCCAGCATCTGATCTACTTCCTGTTTGGGATGAGTTCCCTGCTGTGGATAGCATCAGTGAGAAGGAGGGTCACACATCACACTGTGGACACCATGGCAGTGAGACTTTTCCTCGTTGCTTCCGTGGTAGTCAGGACCCAGGATATGGCCTAGGATTGGCCAACTGGGTGTTTTCACCTTTGGCCTTAGGTTTGCAACATGAGGTACAAAGATGGATGCCTGATAGGTGACATCCTTTGCAGCAACAGCAGCAGAAGCATATGTCTGGTGGTGGCATGTTGTGGCAGTGCCCAGCAATTGGACCTCCTCTGCAGACTGTCCTGCTAAAGAAGGTAGTTGTTCTTCCTCTACCAGCCCTTGGTTTCCAGCTGGATTTCCAAGTCTGGTTCTTTAGCTTCTGTCGATTCTGGGAGCCAGCAATACTTCTTCAGTAAATTCTAGTTCTGGTTGACAGAGTTAGTGCAGTTCTTGCACCAAGGAACCTTGGCTGATGCATGAGGAAACAGGCTCTGAAGTCAAAGAGCTTGTCCACGAGTCACAGCTAGCAAGCGGCAGTGCTCTGGCTGGGATGTCTGTGCTGTCCTCTGGATTCTATATTTCCTGAGGAATTCTAAAGAAGGGCACAGAGTCAGGGAGCGAGCTTGGCACACAGGTTAGAATGGGGCTTGAAGACCAGCAGGTATATGAACATGTACTCCCAAATTCATGTTCAGTGGCACATCCATAAATAAGTGGGGTCTACTGTATACCAGGGACTGTGCTATGTTCAAATATCATCTCAGTTCATCCTCACAACAATATAAGGTGGACATTGTTGTCTCCACTGTGAGAAACTGAGCCTCAGAGAGATTTATTCAAGTTTATATTACAGTAAGTAAATGTTAGTACTGGGTTTGAACTTGAGTCTGTAGACAAGACTGGAGCTCATTCATTAAGCTACAGGTGCCTCACTATGAAATTTAATCAATCAATAAAAATTTCTCCACTGCCAATATTTTAACCCCATTGTGGCCCCAGCACAACTTCATTGATGTGTTTTTTCCTTGTGCATGTCCTTATACTTGTGGCCTGGTATGTGTCATTTGTCTCTTTTCCTTTAGGCTGGGTATTCTTGAGCACAGGACTATACCCCTACTAAGGATCCTTCCTGTATATTCATCTCCAGTGGGCTCTACCACGGCAGCCATGTGGCCAGGGACCAAGTGACCAACTAAAAAGTTGGTCATTGACTAACCAACCCAGCTGTACAGAGATGAGAGAAAGACTTCATCTTCCTACAGTGCTTACAGTCAAAATGGGAGTTTGTATTTGTCTTCTATTAAGTCCTGCCTGCCTCCACCTGCCCTACAGGACCTCCCCTTATAGTCCTTTGCTTACTGGACTATGAAATGGAACCAAAATTCCTTGTTGGCAAAATAAATAAATAGAACATCTCAGGGTCTTTGGGGAAGATCCCTTGCCCAGATCTGGCTCATGACAGCCAATGAACACTTTGTCATTTGTGTTTGGATTAAGAAAATGAGTTCTGCATGTTTCCTACCATCACAAGGAGCAGTGAATTGAATTGGTGCCATTGTAAGCTTGATTGTTGTTGCATAGATAAAAGCCTCATTAAGTCCCTCAGGAGGAGAGAAGAATTTTGAGGGAAGAAGAGCAAGGGGGGCTTCTTGCTTGTGGTGGTTACAACAACAAAACATTAAGTGGAGGAAATAATTAAATAACTATGCACTTTTTTTTCCCCCTAAACCTCAAGAGGCTAGGTGAGTTTTTAATTAGTGCTGCATTTTCAATAAATCCGTATCTGTACGTGGTGCCGATTCTTTCCTGGATAAAGAAAGATAATAATGAGAATTCTATTTTTCAGTCCCATACTAAAGGGATGCCTGGTATATTTAATCATGCTGTAGAAATCCTGGCAGCTTTCTCTGAGCCCAGCCTCTGCTCTAATTACATTTCTAGATTTTAGTAAATTGAAAGGGAAAATGTAGGAACAAAATAATTAAAACCGAAGAGGAAGTGCATATTAAAAAGGAGAAGCTGTTTAAAATTCTTCCACATAGTGCTTCCAAGGACATCTACAATCATTTAATCAGCTCCACACCAAATCAAAGTCCTTTGTACAGAAGCTGATAGGATCACATCTCAGGTGGGCGGTATGGTCCTCACAGTATAATGGGAGCCTTGCTGTACCAGGTTACAGATGGGGACAGGACCTCTCATACCCTTCTAGATCGCTAGGGATTCAGGGCCAGCCTGGACAAGCTGCTGGCACAGACTCACTTGCCCTGAGGAGTCCCTTCCCAGGTCCAGGGCAGAGTCTGGCTAAACTGTAATGATTAGACCCAACTGTGAGGTAGCTAAAGTAGGTTGTCCATGGCTCCAGTTTTCTCTTTTTGCACGGCCTTTCCCACTTCTGTTTTCCTTCCTCCAAGGAGTAACCCTTTTCCTTCTTTCCTGTCTTTGTGTGAAATCTGAAGTCAAGAGACCAGCTAACTAAACAGCCTCAGTGACACCAGGAACTGGTTACTTGTAATTGGATACTAGATTATTTCTGGTGTATTCTGAATTTTCACAAGGATCAAAAGCCTTGCTGGCTTCAGCTAAAGGAATGAATGTTTGTTGGTAACCATGATAAGCTAAACCTAATTGGAAAGTTTCAAGCATCTGCCTAATAGGTGACAAAAACTCTTTTTGTTTTGAAGGAAGGGAGACACGGAAACCACATCATTGTAGAATTTAGGATCTCCGTTTCTTGATCATTTTGGCTGAAAAATGGGTTGTGCAAACTTTAGGAGTTTGGAGTGTTTTGTCTGTAATTCCTAGGGGGAATTTTATGCTTTTGGATTATAGGGTCTACTTCTGTTTTTGAAAGTGAAAGACAGCCTGGTACTGTCAGGGGCTTTTTTCCCAAACCCCTGTGGCTTTGCTCATAGGCTCACAGCCTTCCCTGCTTAACAGTCTCACCAGCCACCTGGAGCCAGGACACATGTGGCAGGAGACAGTGAGCATCATCTCCTGGAGACAGTGTCACAGGCCTGGGAGGCAGCAGGGCTCCCGGAAGCTGTTCCCAAGGCAGGGCTCACACTTTGTCACCCATGACCTATAGGTTATTCAAGTTACTCTCTTACATCCAATGCTGTGTGCATTTGTGTGTGTGTCTATGTAATGATACTATCTCAGTATGAAAAAGAGACAATGCCTACTCTGAATTACTTGGCATCATTCTGTAAGAATAATTTTTTAAAATTTCAGCTGAAGGAAAGAATCATAGCAATAACAAATATCCCATCAATGACATTATTACCATAACACTGAGAAGACTTTCTTTCTCCCAGGGCCAAGATGATGTGAAACTTTTTTTTTTTTTTTTAACTCAACTCATAAATGTCTTATCACTCATGGCTAAGATGTGAGGTAGGTAGACTGCAGCTCAGGTGTCCAAGACAACAAATTGTCACTGAATCAGCTTCCTTTCAGTTAGGCCACCTATATACCCTATCTTCCCCCAAAAGGATGGTCCTTCTTGTTTTTGTTTCCAAATGTTAAATTTTTTTTTTTTTTGAGACAGAGTCTCGCTCTGTTGCCTGGGCTAGAGTGCTGTGGCGTCAGCCTAGCTCACAGCAACCTCAAACTCCTGGGCTCAAGCAATCCTCCTGCCTCAGCCTCCTGGGTAGCTGGGACTATAGGCACGCACCACCATGCCCGGCTAATTTTTTCTATTTTTAGTTGTTTGGCTAATTTCTTTTTATTTATAGTAGAGACGTGGTCTTGCTCTTGCTCAGGCTGGTCTCAAAGTCCTGAGCTCAAGCAATCCTCCCGCCTCAGCCTCCCAGAGTGTTAGGATTACAGGTGTGAGCCACGGCGCCCGGCCCAAATGTTAAATTTTAAAAGTTACTTCAAAGGGTGTCTATCATTGTAAAGTCCAAAAAAATATTTTACTGACAGGGTCGGTTTTAAATAAATGAGATAATGCACGTAAAACTCGTTGGTAAGCTATAAACTGATGGCAAATATAAGTTGCTGTTATCAAATGCCTTTATTGTTATGTGGCCCACCTGGACCCCCGATGGGTAAGCCTAGATCTGGTCCTCGCGCCTCAGAGCGGCCTCCCACACTCTGCACGCGACCCCCTCCGAGTTCCCGCCCCTTTCTACTCAGGCCCCTCCTGAAATCCTCGCGTCCTGGTGAGGCTCCCGGAACGCATGCGCACTAGGGGAGGGGAGGCGGAGTCTTGAGGAAGAGGGAGGAAGGGCAGGAGAACCCCGGAGGGGAGGGGCGGGGAGTAGAGGGGAGGAGGCCGCGCGGGGTGGGGCCCGGAGGGTACGCGCTCGCTGCGCCGACGTGCTGACGCCATGACGCCCGGGTCGGTGTGTGTTGGTGTGTGTGTGAGTGTGCGCGCTCCGAGTGTGTGTGTATTTGTGTATCGGCGGTCCCGCAGGTCCCGGATGTTTCGGACAGTATGAGGCGAGCGCAGGGGGACGGGGACCAGCAGCCGTCGCCGCCGCTCTCAGGTGAGTGGGGGGAGGAGAGTCGAGGGAGGGGGTTGTCCTGTCGGACTAGGGGGGCGCCTCCCTTAAGAGGTGACTGACCCCCCCCACTATCCCCCCTCCGCAACCACACACATATACTCTTTTCTATCCCATTTCCTACACCCGGGTTACGTGGCCTGTGAATGCCGGAGCCTAATCAACCGTCTCTTCTCCCTCCCTCAAGCATTCAGGAAACACAGACGCGCCCCCTGCTTTCAGCCCCCCCATCATTTCCCAGCCCCCTCCCGCTTGCCAAATAGTGAGCTGTCGCCTGCGGCGAGATGGGTGACTGCGCATGCGCGAGTGTGAACGCGCTCGAGGTGCTTGCTCGCTGCCCTCGGGGCGCATGCGCACCGCTGTGTTGCAGGGACCTGCGGGATAAAGAGCCCCTTGACCACGCGCCTGCCTTCTTCCCAGGCGAAGGGCTAGACGAGCTGCTCCACAATGAGCCTGTTGCTCCTATCCAAAAGGGAGAATTTAAATTATGTGAGGGACTTACGGACAAAGCACTATTCACATCTGGTGTTGCCCTAGAGACTCTCAGGCTACGAACGCCTCCCAGAGCCAGCGTGTCCCACGCTGACCCTTCTTTTGAAACTGTCGCTGCAACTTCTAGTTCTAGGATTACTTTTCCTTTCCTTTACTGCTGTCGTCATGCTGTACCTTTAGTACAAACTTCCCCTAAATTTAGAAGTAGATGCCCCAACCCATTCAATTATGCTGCCAGGGGATTTTGGTAGCCTTGCTAAAGAAGACTAAGGGTCATAAAAAAAGAAACTAAAAGGGGAGTTCCTTTTAGTAAAATTTTTAAGTTATCCCTACAAAACTAGATAAGGAAGAGATAAAGAGCACACTCAGTATAAAATAAAGCTTCCCGACGTAACTGTAAATCAAGACATCAGGATTCTTATCTACCAGCTCTCCTACTTTGTGTGACCTATTTGCCTCTTTTTTGTCAAAGATATTCCTTAGCACTTTCGTTTTAGCTGTGCATTATTGATATTCTGTGAACATCACATGAAAACAAAGGCGTTCTCAAACTATTAGTGGACGATAACGATTCAGGAGGTTTTAATTTTAAGTGGTGAGAGTGATGTTTCTTTCACATTGGCAAATAACAAGAAATTAAAAATAATGAACTTTAAAGTATGGTAATATTTCAGTGATTTAGCACTTGGGTTTTCAATTGGTAGATTGTATGTGGTCCTTTAATTTGCTCCTGTGTTGCCACTCTTTTGGATACTTTGCTGCTTCTACCCATCATCAGAACACAGTGAGGAAAAAGATAAACTCTTGCTAGCGAAAGCTTTGCTGGATAGCATTGAAATGAATAGCTAAATTGTAGGGAGGGAAGTGGGAGGTGGTGAGAGAGGGGGCATTTTTTTGTGTGTTTTTCAGTTATCCTTGCCAACTGTCTCCTAGCTGGATAACTGGGAATGGGACCTGTTCGTGAGCTTTATTTTCTGCTCTCTTTCCTTTGTGTTCTACTTTCTTTGGTATTCTTTTCTCAAGGCTTTTTTGGCTGCCATTCTTAACTGTAGGACCTTATGTTCTAGGGCCTTAAAGTGTATATATTTTTTTCACTTCCCCATTTAACCCTGGCCCTTACATGGTTCAGCTGTCTTTTGTGCTGTTTCCTGTTGCCATAGTTACAGTTGGAGCCAAGAGATGACACAGAGGAAGCACAAGAATTTGGGGTGCATATATCATTCTGCATCTTGGGAAAAAGCTAGAGACTCATCTTTTTTACCTTGTATGAAGACTGAGGAGTAGATGTTGTGACAACCCCACATTTAGGGGGAGGGAAGTTGGTTTCCACATGGCACTTTGGTGACTTCTCCTTTTAAAGCTCTTAATGATGACTAGTTTGATAATTGAAAATGTTTAATGTTGCCTGTGTCCAGAAGAGGTTCTGGTAAAATCTAGAAGTGAAACTATTGAGGTAATAAATGTCCATCTTTCTTCTCAGTAGGTTTCTGCCATCTAGGGTGCTTTCTTTTTATCTGGAAACATTTCATCTAGTTGAATTTACTGAAGCCTTATTTAAAATTTTGACAGTACAAAGGCATGAAATGTTTTTAAAATTAAGATGGATATAATGAAATAATTTGTATTGGTGCAGAGCCTTGTTTAAAAAAAATTCTTTAAAATGGGTAACACATGGACATACATATGAAACAAAATTCAGAAGGTACACACACGGTGAGAGAGTGTAAAGTCTTTTTTTCTACTGTTCTCCTTTCTTCCATCTAGTAACTCTCTCCAAAGGCAACACTCTTCTTTATTTTTCCAGAGATAGTTTATGCTTTTACAAGCATATACACCTAGATATTCTTTATTGTTTTTGTTTTATACAAATGGTAACACACTATACCTATTTTTCTGCATTTCTTTTCACTTAATTTATCTTGGTGATCATTCGTATGGTAAGTACAGTCCCTCTTCCTTTTCTAAAGATGGCAGGTATTCCATTGTACAGATGGTAGGATCATTCAGCCAGCTCTTATTATTGGACATTTAGATTGTTTCCAGTGCTATAATTAATTTTTGTGTGTACATATTATGTACATAGGTGTCTGTTACATTAAGTTCTTAGTGGAAATGCTGGATCAGTGGGTATGTGCATTTTTAATGTTGTTAGATGTTACTAAATGCTTTCTACAGAGGTTATATGAATTTATATTCCTGCCAGCAGTGTGAGTCTGCTTGTTTCCTCACCAAAAATTGTCATCAAAATTTTTGGTCTTTTGTGCAATCTTTCATCTAAGATTTTAAAGTTCATTGTGTAGTTTGTTAAGCTCCATTACACCAGGAGTTGTGCATAAGTACCGTCACTGTTTTGCAGATGGAGGAGTCTAAAAGATATTATTCCATTGAAGAATAAGGTCATGAGAATAAAGTCATATGCCTGGATATCACAGCAAATCTATGACAATGCTAGGAAGACATATAAAACCTATATTCCAATTTCTTTCTTTAAATCTTAGATGCTAGTTTATCTATACGAAATTCTGTAAGCCTGTAAGTCATGTTTTATGATCTCCTTTTGGTAGCTCTGACTTGAAATTGTACAGGTTAACTGCTGTTCAGTTGGTCAATTGAAAAGCTAACCCAGTTAGTTAAAATGCATTACTGAGTGCCACTGCCTCAGCACAGAGTATAGGTACTAGCACTTTTTAAAAGTCTGCTGATGGCACAATACTTCACTATGAGTTGTGAAGAAATAGAAAATAATTAAAAGATGTCTGTGCCTGAAGGAGCTTTACAATCTTGTTGGAAAACCACAACTATATGACAAAAAATTAGAAAACTTAGAAGAAATGAATAAATTCCTGGACACATGCCACCTGCCAAGATAGAACCATGATGAAATAGAAAACCTGAACAGACCAGTAACAATGACTAACAAGATTGAAGCAGTAATAAAAAGTCTCCCATCAAAGAGAAGTCCAGGAACTGATAGCTTCCACTGCTGAATTTTGCCAAACATTTAAAGAAGTACTAAAACCAATTCTACTCAGACTATTCCAGAAACTTGTGGAAGAGGGAATACTACCAAACTCATGTAGAGGTTAGCCTTACATGATACCAAAATTAGATAAGGACACAACAATCTTATTGGAAAAGCACATCTGCTGAATATGTGAAATAATAAGAGAACAGTTAGAAAACAGAATGTGAACAATAATAAGCTGTGTTCCACGTTGAGAAGACCTTGTAAATGAGTGATTAGGGATTAGAGGAGAGTTCATTTGGGAGGCTTGCCTTGAAGAAGTGCATTTTGAGCCTTTTTTTTCCCCTTTTATAACCATTTAAGGGAAAAATTTTAAACATACAGAAAAATTGAAAGAATGGTACAATTATCACCTTTTTATCCATCACTTAGATTCAATAGTTGTTCACATTTTACTATATTTCTTTTATGTGCATGTGTTTATATAATATATACATTTTTGTATTGCAGACATAATACTTCCTTCTTAAATACTTTAGATACATCACCTTAAATTGTTTTTTTACTTAATTGCACTTTCAATACTTGCCACAGTTTAGGCAATTAACAGTAATTCTCTAACACTAATATCCAGTTCATGTTCAGATTTTCCCAGTTGTCTTCAAGATGACACTTGTTTAGCTATATTTTTTTCTCCAAACATTTCTCTTTAGTCTCTTTTTAGATCTAGAACAGTTTAGAAGCTACATGATACTGGTATTTTGAAGAGACCAGGCCATTTGTCTTGTAGACTATCGCTTCTGGAATTTTCTGGTTGTTTCCTCACAGTTTCACTTAATTTGTTCCTTTATCCCTGTATTACCTATAAGAAACTGATATTGAGGTCTCAAGGCTTGATTAGATTCTAAACATTTTTTGGTAAGAATGCTTTGTAGGTATTGCTCTTCTCCTCATTGCATCATAATATGAAAGACATAATGTCATAATATCCCACAATTAATTATACTGAGTTTGTTTGATCATTTGTTTAAGGTCTATCCATTGTAAAGACATTTTTCTCATTTGTAATTAGTAGGTAACCTGTAGAGTGCTGTCACTTTGACACCATACTATTATACTTCTTCAGCAACCTTTTACCTAGTGATTGTCTAATTCTGCCATTTCTTTTACATTGATTAACTTTCAATCTTCTGTAAAGATTTTCCTCACCAGTTAGGAGTAAATTATAATTTCTATTAACAAATTGATGTAAATTCTTAATTTTGCCCCTTTAACACTTTCTTTTCTGAATCTAATGGTGGTACATGAATTGTTTTTTTTTTTTCCCTTCTCTTTCTTTTAGTGTCATTATGAACTAATGGATTTAAATTTATTCTGTGTTTTACCAACAATTACAGACGTTCTTTTGGTGCTCAAAATGCCCCATATTTGGCCTGTGGGAGCCCTTTAAGCTTGGGGTATAAGTGCTCCCTTGCCTCTGGCACAAGAAGTTCCTGGCTCATTTTGTATTTTTCCTGTCTCAGATGTGGAACCCTTACCTTACTTTTATATATATTATATTTTCTTCCCTTTCAGTAAATTAGGTTGTTCGTCTCCCATATGGAGCTTCTGGAACCAATTCTAAAAACTAAAGGTGCCTTTATTTTAACCCAGCACACCTGGTGTTTGACTCACTTCTGTGCTGCTGCATTGCTGGATTCTGGATCTGAGAACTCACAGCTCTTTGTCTTGAATATTCTTCAAGAAAGATGGTATTATCTCTGAAGAGAGTACTGACCCCCTCACCAACCTTAACATTAGGTTAGCCGTAGAAGAGACTAGGGCATTTCTTCTCTCATGAGTAACCTTGCTTTTTTATGAGGTGAAAGATACACAGAATGAAATTTAGAGATAGAAATTGGATGTTTATAAGCTTTGTTGGGGATATGGGTTTTTATTGTTGTATAAAAACATCTTTGTGAGTATATGCACAAGTATATATCTTTCTTCCCTTTTCCTCATCTCCATACAGTTTAGAATGTTATGTAAGATTATGCTGCAATAGCATATTTTTTTCATTATCACTAGATTTTCATCATAAAAAGAAGTAAGACAAATTGTTCTTAATTAGGGAAAAAATTCAGATAGGCCATAAACTCTGATACCTAATTGTCTTAACTCAGGGTCTGGAACAGTGCTGAATCCTGTGGATTTCTATCATGTACTATAGACTCAGGAGAAATGTCGGTACATCCACAGTGTTTTCTGAAAATCTATCATGCAAATGAAGGTTAATACAAATGAAAGATACAGCAGAATTGCATTCTAAAGTGGATTTCAGGGGCTGGACTAATTCCTGCCTGAGCAAAATATGTTTTATTAGACTCCTACCGTGAAGTTGTATTTGAGTAATCTTACTGATTTCACTTACTTAAAGCCAGATGAGGCTGGGCGTGGTGGCTCACGCCTGTAATCCTAGCACTCTGGGAGGCCTAGGCGGGCGGATCGGATCATTTGAGCTCAGGAGTTTGAGACCAGCCTGAGCAAGAGTGAGACCCCGTCTCTACTAAAAATAGAAAGAAATTAATTGGACAACTAAACATATATAGAAAAAATTAGCCGGGCATGGTGGCACATGCCTGTAGTCCCAGGTACTCAGGAGGCTGAGGCAGGAGGATCGCTTGAGCCCAGGAGTTTGAGGTTGCTGTGAGCTAGGCTGACGCCATGGCACTCTAGCCAGGGCAAGAGTGAGACTCTGTCTCCAAAAAAAAAAAGCCAGACGATAGCATTATTCCGATATTTATCTGAAATTCATGTTTAATTTTTTTTTTTAACCATCTTGTCATATTTACAAGGTTATTCTCAACCTGGTTTCATAACAGTGCTGGTCCCATATTAAATTCTGGTTGTGTTTTCAGGAAAGCACACCTATTTTTTTGTGTTTGTTTTCAGGCATGGTGAATCACCCTGAAAGGCTGTGCTGATGCTTTTGCTAATAAGATCTGGTAGCTTCTTTTACTTGTGTTTTTGAAAAGGTCTTGTTACAAGAAAAAAAAATTCTAAAGTACAAACTCTTCAGGAAATGCTTGGGCTGTCATTCTTACAACGATGGTCGTGTTTTAATAGAACTGGCAAGGAGTTTCAGAGGTATCCTATATGGCAAAGGTGGATATGCAGCGTGGGGAGACCTCACAGTGGGAAGTAAACATTCAGACAGTAACTCTTGACCATGAAGACCTTTATTCTTGGCTTTTTCTTTTCTAAGCAGCTGTTGGCATAAATCTTCCTGCCATGGCACAAGCTACATCAGAGAAGGGCTTGTGGTAGTTCTCTGAAAGCCTCTAATTCCTCCTTTCTATATATCTATTTATTTATTTGTAAGAGGAAAATTTATGTGTAATCATTCATCTCCATAAATTGAGATTTATATACTCCTTTACTTGGTATTTGGAAACAGGTAGCCATGTAGAAATTTGTTGTAAGTGAAAAGTGACAGTTTTTCAATGTAGAACATCATTTATGCTGCTTTAATTTTTAAATTATAAAATATCTTATATAGAAAAATATAAAGAATATTTATGTTTCTCATATACTCATTCATTCAGTTTTATCAAATCTTAAAATTTTGTTATATTTGCTCCCAGAAATTTTTTCTTTTCTT
Organism: Cheirogaleus major; assembly: GCA_963574435.1. Taxonomy (NCBI): domain Eukaryota; kingdom Metazoa; phylum Chordata; class Mammalia; order Primates; family Cheirogaleidae; genus Cheirogaleus; species Cheirogaleus major. The sequence goes on along the minus strand of CAUYPO010123948.1, from coordinate 13,509 downwards.
TTTTTTTTTGAGACAGAGTTTCACTGTGTTGCCCGGGCTAGAATGCCATGGCATCAGCCTAGCTCACAGCAACCTCAAACTCCTGGGCTCAAGCAATTCTTCTGCCTCAGCCTCCCAAGTAGCTGGGACCACAGGCATGTGCCACCATGCCTAGCTAATTTTTTCTATATATTTTTACTTGTCCAGTTAATTTCTTTCTATTTTTAGTAGAGATGGGGTCTCGCCATTGCTCAGGCTGGTTTCAAACTCCTGACTTTGAGCGATCTGCCCACCTCAGCCTCTCAGAGTGCTAGGATTACAGGTGTTAGCCACCGCGCCCGGCCAGAAATGTTTTCTAATAAATAAAACATTATAGAAACAGTGAAGCCTTGGTATACTCCTGTTCTTTCTTCCCTCCTTAGAGTTAACTAACACTTATCCTGAATTTGGTGTTTATCATTTTCTAACTGTGCTATAATCCAATATGTACCATATAGTCCAATATATACCATTTCTTTATCTTAATATTTGTGCTGAGTGTGGTTTTTGCAATTAACTTAGGTTGATATATGTAACTTGAATCCATTTTCACTGCTGTATGGTATTTTGTTGTATAAATATACTGTATCTAGTATCCATTTCCTGTTAATAGACATTTATGGTATTTCTATTTTTTTATTACTACACATAATAGTCTTTTATTTTTTTTTATTGTGGTAAAAAACATAAAATTTACCATTGTAACCATTTTTAAGTGTACAGTTTAGTAGTGTTTCATATATTCACATTGTTGTGCAAAAAGTCTGTAGAACTTTTTCATCTTGTAATAATGAAGCTCTATACCCACTAAACAACAACTTCCTGTTTCCCCCCTCCCAGCATCCTCTGGGAATCACCCTTCTAATTTCTGTCTCTAGGAATTTGACTACTAGTGCCTCATATAAGTGGAATCATACAGAATTTTTCTTTTTTTGTGACTGGCTTTAGCATAATGTATTCAAGGTTCATCTATGTTTTAGCATGTGCCAGAATTTCCTTCCTTTTTAAGGCTGAATAATATCTCATTGTATGGATCTATCACATTTTGTTTATACATTCATCTGTTGATGGACACTTGTGTTGTTTCCACCTTTTGGCTTTTGTGAGTAATGCTGCTGTGAACAAGAGTGTATGTATATCTCTTCAAGATCTTGCTTTGTTGTTTTGGGATATATACCTGGAAGTAGAATTGGTGGATCATACAGTAATTCTATTTTTAATTTTTTGAGGAACCTCCTTACCATTTTCCATAGTGCTTGTACCATTTTACATTCCCAACAGGAATGTAGGTTCCAAGTTCTCTACATCCTCATCAACATTTTCTGATTTACTTTGATAGTAGTCATACTAATGGCTGTGTTTTAGTTTGTTTTTTAACTTTATCTTTTACTGAAACTGAGTTTCAGACTTTAATGTAATCAGATTTTTAATGTTTTTCCTTTATGGTTTGTATTTTTTGTGTCTTAATGAAGGAATCCTCCCCTATACTGAGATAATAGTTACATGCTATATTTTCTACTAAAAGTTTGAAAGTTTTGTTCTGCACATTTAGGTCTCCAATCCACCTGGAATTTTATTTTGACGTTTGGTGTGCAGTAGGGATCAATTTTTTTTTCATAAGAATAACCCTGAAAAATGACTCCAGTTTTCTTTCCATAAGGATAACCCAGTGCCCCAGCATCATTTATTGAATAATCCATCTGTTCCTTTTCATAATGCCACTTACATGTTTCCACATATATGAGGGTTTGTTTCTGCATTTTCTCCACTCTGTACCATTGGTCTATTAGCCTGTATTGTGCTGGTACTCTACTGATTTAATTATAATAGCTTTATCATAATTGTTCATTTTTGGTAGGGCAAGTCTTACTGCTTTGTTCTTTTTCTGTTCATCCAGCTCCTGAAAAACCCTGTCAGAGTGTTACATTTTAATGAAGCCATTTGTTGTCTAAAATATATTCACATGATATATGAATATATTATCCAGAAGATGATATATGAATATTCTTTTCCCAAAGGAAAGAAAACTTAGGCCTTCTTAATCTAATAACTGATTACTTGTTCTAAATGAGCCTATATTTTCATTCCATTTTTAGTTTTGTTGGAGTGATTTTTATTTTTATATAGAGATATGATCTTCATATGGAAGGGAACCTTGTTATATTTTGGTGTCTTGTGTGAGGACACCAAATAAAACAGTTTTTATAAAGGCATTGAAGTTTTACATTGTTAAAGCATTCTTGATCATAAGGAAATGAAACCTATTTAAACCAGCTCATGTAAAAGGAGATTTATTAAAAGGAAATAGCTGTTGTAGAATCCAAGGAAGCTGAACAACCAGGCCCTCAGAAAGTGCTGGAACCGAAACAGTTCTAGGGACTTCAGCAATGATAGTTAATGGTCTCTAGTGTTCTGCTATAAATAGACTTCAGTCTCCATGAGGCTTAATTCAGATTCCTAAGGGAGATCTGATTTGGTCAGTCTAAATATCTATGCCAGGTTCAACTCCAGTTGGGGATGGGGAAGGTGGAGATTTGGTACAGAGTCGTTTGGGAAATGACTAGAATCAGAGGCAGATTTTCTTAGAGCCATGATTCTCAAACATTTTGGTCTCAGGATAGTTTACATTCTTAAAAATTATTGAAGACTCTAAAGAGCTTTTGTTTATGTGGGTTGTATGTATTGATATTTACCAAATTAGAAATTAAAATGAAAAATAATTTTAAAATATTACTTTAAAAATAATAAACCTATCTCATATTAATTAAATAACATATTTTTACCAAAAAATAACTTTTTAAAAAATTAGTGTGAAGAGTGGTATTTAAAAAATTTTTGCAAATCACTTAAATATCCAGCCTAATGGAAGATAACTAGATTTTCATGTCTGCTTCTATAGTCAGTGTGATGTGATAAATTGTTTTGATTGAAGTATATGAAGAAAATGTGGCTTCAAAGGATATATAGTTGGAAAAGAGAGAAGTCTTTTATATCCTTTTCAGATAATTGTGTATATTTTCTGATACTATAGCAAAACTTGACAAGTGTTAGTTTTTTTTTTATTGGTTTTTTTTTTTTTTTTTTTGGACAGAGTCTCACTTTGTTGCCTGTGCTAGAGTGCGGTGGTGTCAGCCTAGCTCATAGCAACCTCAAACTCCTGGGCTCAAGCGATCCTCCTGCCTCAGCCTCCCGAGTAGCTGGGACTACAGACATGCGCCACCATGCCCAGCTAATTTTTTCTATATATTTTTAGTTGGCCAATTAATTTATTTCTATTTTTAGTAGAGACGAGGTCTTGCTCTTGCTCAGGCTGGTTTCGAACTCCTGACCTTGGGTATTCGCCCTCCTCGGCCTCCCAGAGTGCTAGGATTACAGGCGTGAGCCACTGCACCCGGCCAAGTGTTAGTTTTTTATGTTAAGTTGGAGTGTGGAGTCTGAAATTATATGGATGTTATGTTACATTAAAATCCATTGGGGCTGGGCATGGTGGCTCACGCCTGTAATCCTAGCACTCTGGGAGGCCGAGGCGGGTGGATCATTGAGCTCAGGAGTTCGAAACCAGCATGAGCAAGAGTGAGACCCCGTCTCTTCTAAAAATAGAAAGAAATTAATTGGCCAACTAAAAATATATAGAAAAAATTAGCCGGACATGGTGGCGCGTGCTTGTAGTCCCAGCTACTTGGGAGGCTGAGGCAGGAGGATCACTTGAGCCCAGGAGTTTGAGGTTGCTGTGAGCTAGGCTAACGCCATGGCACTCTAGTCGGGGCAACAGAGTGAGACTCTTGTCTAAAAAAAAAAAAAAAATCAATTGGTCTGTCTTGGGCTTGAATAGATCTTTTTACCCATACATAATTTTATAATATGCTTTGGTCATTTGGGAAATATTGGTAATTGAGTTAAGTGGATCTTCCAGGCATTTAAACATTCCATAAAGCAATATCAAAAAGCCCACATTAGTTATTATTACCACCCATTTCATCAGAAAAGTCTGTAAGTATTGGGAAGCTGTCAAGTGGCTACAAGTATTCCAAAATTGTAATTTTTTTCATTAAAATCTCAATTTTATCATTGGCAACAAGTACTGTCACTTGTTTTCCTTGAAGTGACAGATTCACTTTATTTTCAAGAAAATGTCTATTAAATATTCATATCTGAGTAACTAATTTGTTCTTTGTTCCAAATAAATATAGTGTTCCATGAAAAAAGCATCTAGTTCAGCTCAAGAGTCACAAGTACTCTTTCCCCACCCCAGACAACCATTGTTCTTAAGTGTCCTGCAGAAGTGCTTTATGCATACTTCTCATCTCATTACACAGAAATATGTAAAGGACCTATGCTCATTTAATAAAATTAATAATTTTATTGCTTCATCAAGAACATTCTTAAGTGCAGGTGATTTTTTTTAAATCACCTATGCACAGTAGTAAAAGATACAATGACTCTAGTACAGTTTGATGCCATTATCCAGGTTTATGCTAAGTCAGCAGCAGTTTTACCCATTATTGATGTGCCATCAGTGCAAATATCAACACAATGAAAAAGGCAAACAAATTCCTAATATTATTAGGCAAATAATTTTGCCTAATAATTATTTTGCAAATAATTTTGCTTCAGAGGCCCCTTGAAAGAGATCCGAGGACCGTACTTTGAGAATCATAACCTTAGGACAGTGTGTGGATGGGGAAACAAAGGTCTATACTTGAGGTATAGCAGCAGGTGTTTCATGATGGAATTTTACTAGATTGCTAGTACAGTCACTTAACATCACTTATTGTCAGAATGAATGGGATATTTTAAAAGATCATAAAAAGTTTCAAATTTTTGCTTAAACAGAAATGTTTTCCTAGGAATTATCATTTTCAAGAAGAGTTTAAGGTGTTCAGATTTTCAGCCAGATATTCTTTCAAGTTTATGATAATCACAGTATAAACCATTTTAATAAAGTTTATGGAAATTGTGTCATGTAGTAGTACATATAGTTTAACATTTTTTTCAAGCAGTTGAATATATTTTAAAAATCTGAGCTCTGAAAATTGCACCTGCGAAGGTCCTACCTTTCCAGAAAAGGCATGAAAGGAACAGTTAAGACAGAGAATCCACCATTTTAGCTTATATCTTTTGGTCTTTAAAGAGTCTCTCTAAAGAGGAACAATGTTCCCTCCCCCAACTATTTCAAAATGTTTTATGACAGAGAAGGGAGTAGTAGCATTAACTGACTTCATTTCAACAAATATCTGAGTGACTATAAGCAAAAGGCATTGTAGAAGGTCAGGGAGAGGTATGTTCTGAAATGAGTGGGAGATTAAACCAGTATTAATTTGGTGTTTAGAAGAGGAAGAGATCATTTAGTTGGGGAAGCTGGAGTGAGAATCAGGACTGTCTTTGAAGGTTACATTTGAGCTGGGTTTTGAAGGTTAGGTATTTTGAAGATTGGAATTTTGATTGGCTGAGATGGGGAAGGGAATTCAGGCAGGAGGAGTGTCAGAAGCAAAAATATGGAGATGGGGAAATGCAGTGTTTGTTAGTATAGGCTGTGTACTGGAAAAAATAAGTGTAGTGTGGCTGAAGCAAAAGATGGGGTGATGGTAGAGAACATTGGAAATTAAGTGGACTCAGAATACGGAAGGTTTTCTGCCATGGCCAAGCAGTTTGCATTTAATGTGGTAAGGCATAGGAGAGTTTGAAAGTTATTGATTAAAGAAATAACATGTTTAAAGTATGCTTTCTGAAAATTTATTTGACCTCATCCATTTATATATTTATTTATTTATTTGGCTATTTTTTGAATAGCTACTCTGTGCCATGTAAGTATGAGCCAAAGTGTATGTCATGGTGAATCAAATAGGAAATAACTACTCTCACAGGATTTGCAGTCTAGGAAAGGAGATTTAAGAAATAAACACAAATAAAAATATAAATTATTGTGAATGTAATGAAGGAAAGGAATAAATTTCTATTAGGGGGAATCATGGGGATGTGCCAGATGCTGTTCCAGGTGCTGGGGATACAGTTTAGGAACAAAACATACAAAAATCCCTGTTCTGATGGAGCTCGTATTTGGGCAGCAAACAAGATAAAGTATAGGGTATGTTAGAAGGTGATAAATCCCAAGGAGAAAAATAAAACCTGAGAAAGGGATGGGGAGTGTTGGGGTGGGAGTGAGTGTTGCAATTTTAGATATTAATAGAATGGCCAGGGAAGGCCTCAGTAAATCACTACAGAGGTAAAGTTTGAGTAAATGTCTGTAGAAGATGAAGGAGTGAACCAGCAGTCCAGACAGAGGGGATAGCAAAAGCCATGAGGCATGTATGTGCCTGGCATCTTCAAGGAACCAGCAGGGCCAGCATGGCTGGAGTTAAGTGAACAAAACAAGGGAGAAAGTGTAGTAATAAGGAAGTCAGAGAGGTTAGTGTAGAGCAGTGGTTTCACCCTAAGCTGTTTGTTAGAATCACCTGGGCAGCTTTTAAAACTCTTGATGCCTGCTGCACCCATACCACTTAAATCAGAATCTTTGCAGGTGGGACTGAGTGGCAGAGGAGAGAGAGAGAAGTGGATGGATTTGAGAAGTAAGTTAAAGAAAGAATCTATTTAATTATAGATTGAATGTGGGAGTTGAAGGAGAGGAAAGTGTCAAGAATGACTCCCAGGTTTCTGGCTCAAGCAACTGGATGGGTAGAGGTGTCACTTACTGAGATGAGGGTGGAAGATAGAGAGGAGGGGAGGAGTAGGTGTGGAATTTGGAGGGAAGATCAGAAATCAGGAGTTCAATTTTAGACATGTTAAATTTGAGATGCGAATGAGGCTAAGTATAAATATGTTAAGTAGGCAGATATATGAGTGGAGTTTGAAGCAGAATCAGAGCTTGAGGTAATAAATTTTACATCACCTGCTTATTGATGGTCTTAAAAGTATCTAAGTGACATCATATAGGATAAATTTGAAAGAACTGGAGATGTGGAAACTGTTTAGCCTATTCTAGTAATCCAAACAAGAATTGGTGTTAGTGTGAACTAGAGTAGTGGCAGTGGGATTAGAAAATAAAGAGTAGGTTGGAGATTTGAGGACTGTGGAGCCCATATATAATGAGGATGGACAGTAGACAAGGAATGAAAGGTAACTTTGAGATATAAAGCCTGGATGAATGATTGGTCCATTAGCAGATATAAAGCAGTCAGGAGGAGCTGGTTTGGGAAAAAAGATAGTGGTTGGCTTTGAATATATTGACATTTAGGAGGGGCTGCAGAGTAGGCAGGCAGTTTGGTCTATTACACTGGGTTTTGGAAGAGCAGATGAGGTTCAAAACAGATCTAGAATTCATTTTTATACATTGAAAATGAAACAGTCTCATTTGTATAAAATTGATTCACCATGGGAGAAGCAAAATTTATGAAAATAACAATATCCGTAGTCTTTATAATGACCTGTTGGGCCCTCTATGATATATGGTCCTTGCCTATTTCTCGTACAGTGTTTTACTTTGGTCACCATGTTCAAGCTACACTGCCTTCCTTTCTATTCTTCCAAAATACCCAGCTAGGTCCTCCCTAAGGGCTTTTGTACTTTTTGTTTTCTTATTTTAACTCTTTCCTTCCTCTTGGTAGAGGGATAGGAGGACCGAGAGAAAAATTCAGAAGTTGGTATCTGGGGAGTGGGGAAAGTTCCAAGAGATCCATGCTAAGGTGTGAGAGTATGGATGAACCTCTGAAGTGGAATGTCTGTGGGAGCCTTTGAAGTTGAAATCCTGTTAACACAAAGATACAGAGTACCATGTTGATCTTAGTGTACCTACCCCAGTACTTAAATCTGTTGACCAGAGATGCCAAAGCAGTGGTGGTTTTTTTGCCTTGGTGGTCTGACAGTGGGGTGGGTGCTGGTGGCAATAGTTGACTTTTGGAATATAACATGACTTGGTGATGACTTGGCTCATTGCCATCTATCCTGTCCCCACCTATGGAAACATCTGCATAGGTGAGAAACTCCCTTCAGTGAAAGTTATAGGTAAATTATTTCAGAACTTCTGATTTGAAGAAACATCGGGAAAACAGCAGGGAAGTTAGTTACATGTCAACTTTGACACATTTTTAGGGATACTACTCTTTATGAGCCACTATGTTATTCCTTAAGTGGTGATGATAGTAGTGAGAGTGAGGTACTCCACATAAGTCCTTAAAAAGAGTTGTAATTTAAAAATCTGTATGGCATTTATTTTTTTTATTTTTTATTTTTTTATTTATTTTGAGACAGAGTCTCACTCTGTTGCCCAGGCTAGGGTGCCATGGCGTCAGCCTAGCTCACCGCAATCTCAAATTCCTGGGCTCAAGCAATCCTCCTGCCTCAGCCTCCCGAGTAGCTGGGACTACAGCATGCGCCACCATGCCCGGCTAATTTTTTTATATATATATATATTTTTTTAGTTGTCCAGTTCTATTTTTTTCTTGCTCAGGCTGGTCTGGAACTCCTGAGCTCAAACGATCTGCCTGCCTCGGCCTCCCAGAGTGCTAGGATTACAGGTGTGAGCCACCACGCCCGGCCTGCTTTTCTTGATTATAAAATAACTCATAGAAAAAAATAGAAAAATATAAAGGAAGAAGTAAAAAATTATCCCAAATCCCATCACACAGAGTTATGTTGTGTTATGTTGAGTTATGTTAACTACAGTTAACATTATATGAACATCTTATTGGATATTTCTTTAAATGTGTCTGTGCATGTAGACATTTATAGCTTTATAAAAGTTGGATTATGTTTATTTTAAAAATTGCTTTAGAAATTCTGTATACTATAGACCTCTTTTTATGCCAGTAAAAACATAATCTCTTAAAGTAACTACATAGAATTATGTTATATGGATACATTATATTTTATTTGGCCAGTTTCCTACTAGTGAGCTTTTTTCCTCTAGTTTTTGCTTATAAATTATGCTGTGATGAACATCCTTGTACATAAATCTTTATACACTGATCAGATTGATTCCTTAGGATTGATTCCTAAAATGGAATTGCTGTGTTAAAGGGTGTACAGTGTTACATTTTTTTTCTAATTATTCCTTAAATATTTTTATAATTGAAATGACATTTAAGCAGCAATAAAGGACATTTTAATAAAAGAAAAATCCATTTTATTCTTATAGTAACTATTTTCTTCTTTCCACCTGATAAGATGTTTCATTTTGTTTAAGTACTTATTCCTAGATCTCACTAGACCTACCAAAAGAGGGTAGGGAAAGACATACATATACAGAAGAACTAAAATTCTGGGCATCTTACGTTACTTGGCGGCTAAGTAACATTTGTTAACTGCCAAGAAAGTGACAATAAGTATAGGAATTCAGAGTGTACTGGGTGGTTAGGAAACACTTCAGGGCAGGGTAGGACTTGACCTGGATCTGGAAGGATAGTATTCAGATATGAGGTAGGAGAACATTTCTGGCTTTCAGAGTGGTGTGAATAAATTTGAGAAAGGCATATGGTTGCATGTATGAGCTGATGAACAGGCTAGAGTCAGCTAATTGAAGAGGAGAGCTAATGTGGTATAGTGGAGAGGCTTCTTTGGGAGCTAAGTTATATCCTAGGGGACTGATTTTATTTTTAGTACATCCAAAGTTATGTGTATGGAACTGTAAGATAGATATATAGATGTGGTCCAATATTAAGCAAGCTGCATACATTAAAGTCTCTTTTTACAAGAAATATAGGAGAAAGGTTATTTATATGTGATTTAAATAATGAGCTTCTTAATACTTAAATATTTTATTACGTAGTTTGGCAGACATTCGCAACTTTTGTGAATCTCAGTTTCTTTTATAAACTCAATGAATTTAGACAAGGTAGTCCTAAAGTCCTTTCTGGCACTGAGATTATTATATAACTTTTTAAGAATACCTTGATTTTTATGAAGTAACTTGGCTAGTCAGGCTGGAACCCATTTGTAGCTCCTTAGGCACAATAATGTACCCCCATATCTGTGGGAGCAAAAATCCTCAATCAGATGATTCTCTAATGGCCTCCCAGATCTAGATTGATTCACCTTTGGAAATTCAGTTGTTCTTATCTTTTGTTTCTAAATGACATTTAGAGATTTTCATTTGAAAGAACTTTATGGCTCAGACTGAGCTGCAAGAGGATGCTTTGAGGTCAAGAGGAATTATAGTTTTAAAATACCCTTATGTAAATTATCCATCAAAATTTATCTCATACTGGCTTCCTATTTTATCTTGAATTAATTCCATAATGTCTTTAATGTATGTCCATGATATGTAAATGATTATTATTAGTTCAGCCAAAATATAATTTTGGATGTAAATCTGTAGGAAAAAAATACAATCTAAAGTAAAAGGTTAAAGATTTCCTTTTTACTGTTTGTTTTAAGTTTTGAATTACTTATATCACTTTTTACCTCCATTAGTATGGATAACTGAGAACTGACTAGTACTTTTTTAAACTCAGAGACTTTATTTTTAAAGTACATAATCATGTTCAGAGCTAATTAGTAGCATACTTTATCTCCCTCTTAGCATCACATTCTTTTCACTAAATTGTACTATTTCGACAAAAATATTGCATTTTAGGGAGAACCAAGGTAAAGTGTCCTAAGAACCACTGGCTTTTCTGACAGGCCCTCTCAGGATGCTGTTAACTTGGTGGGTCTTCAAGATTCAGGACCCCTTCCTTAGTTCGACCAGTAAACTCAGTTGCTTCAAAGTCACCAGAGTTAATTTGGTCTTGGGAAAAGCAGCTAACCAGATTCACAGAGCGTTGACAAAATTAACCAAAGTGCCATTTTATTAATGTACATGGTAGTCTTTTCTATGACCTAAAAAACATATCTATTAGTGTCAAAGCATTATTAAAAAACTAATATGATAGATAATATTTACTGAATACTTTAGGCATTGCTCTAAGCATTTTATATATATTTAACTCATTTAATCTTCACAATAACCCATGGGAAGATATTCTTAACTGTATTTTGCAGATGAGAAGTCTGAGGCACAGAGAGGTTTTTAAGTAACTTGCCTGAGATCATACAGCTAGTAAACATACTGTGCTATACTAATCAAAAGAGCACTGGATGTCTTAGTCCGTTTTGTGCTGCTGTAAAAGAATACCTGAGACTGGGTAATTTATAAAAAACAAATTTATTTCTTACAGTTTTGGAGGCTGGAAAGTCCAAAGTCAAGGGGCCCTACATCTGTCGAGGCCCTTCCTGCTGTGTCATCCTGTGACTGAAGGTGGAAGGGCTAACTCGTGCCTTTGGTTGGGTGGGTGGGTGAGGGAGGCCGAACCCCTGGCAGTAACTAGCCCACTCCAGCAATAACAACATAAATTTATTCATGAGAATAGAGCCCTCATGTTTTTTATCAGGCCCCCTCTCCCAACCCTGTTGCATTGGGGATTGTTTCCAACACAGGAACTTTGGGGGACACATTCAAACCATAGCACTTGGTACTCATGGAATCAGCAAAGAGAAGTAAAATTCCTTGAGGCCGTTTTGTTCAGATCTTGATATATTCACTCATTCTTTTTTCAAACATTTATTAAGCACCTACTATTTGGTAGGCAGTGCCTAGACACTAGGCTTACCAAGGTTAATATAACATGGTAAGTGCATTCCAGGGACTCTGTCTAGTGAGAAAGAAAAGTAACAACAGCAAGAGATCTTACATATTGAGAGTGAGGAGGAAGCATTTAATTCTACTTGGAGAGATTAGAGTAGATGTTTACAAAGATGAGGGAAAAGGCATTCTGGGTAGAGAAAATATTATATTCAGTGATGCCATAGCATAAAACAGCTTACTCTGTTTACAGAAATGAAAGAGGAAAGTATTGCAATTAAAATACTACAGTGTTCTAATGTCCTGGACTAAGCTGGTTGTTGGTTGTGGGGATCAAGAGAAACAGATGAGTTTGAGATGTATTATTGAGGTAAAACTGACAAGATGTGGTGATTGACTGAATTGGGAGTGGGACGTGGAGAGTTAAGTTACTGACTCCTAAGTTTCTAGTTTGAGCACCAGGATGCATAGTTGAATCCCTGGAAAGCAATCAGGTTTTTGGTGGAAGAAGAGCTTCCATTTTGGACCTGTTGAGTTCGATATGTCTATGGGATCGCCACATGGAGTTGTCTGATAGCAGGTTTGCAGAACAGAAGAGATAAGCAGGTGTGTAATTGATAACTGAAGCCATGGGAATTGATGAAATGGAGATTGTAGAATGTTTCAGATTGGCTAGAAGGCAGGAGCAAAAGTAGAAAGGGACCAATATTCTTCTATTTTCGGTAAATCCTTATTTAAATTCTTAGTTCCTATTTTGTCTGCTTTTAACTTGGTAGAAATCTTGTCTTTTGAAGTAAGTGCTTTAGATAATTCTTTCATTTATAATTGTTGTCCTAAAATTCATCTAAAAATTGTTTTGTATCTTGATTGTGGTGGTGACATGACTACAGATATTTGTCAAAATTCGCAGAACTGTATACCAAAAACTAAATTTTATTGTATATAAAAATTATTTTAAAGATGCATCCAGAGTTTATTTCAGAGTTGTATGGATGCTGTACTCTTTTTTAATTAAAATTTTTTTGAATGCCCTACTCTTGCATCCTTTTTACAGGATGTGATTGGATCTTTTTACAGTGCAAAAACCTCATTTTAATACATTTTTCTAAACTTCACCAATTCTTTGACTAAGTTTACAAAAAAGAAAATGAGTGGATTTAAATTCATCTGTTCTTCTCCTGCTTGGTTCTTAATTGAAGAAAAGCAGACAAGAAAGGGCCCTGGGAGAGTCCTCAAACTGGGTAGCGGGCACTATACGCATGCCAGTCTTTTTTTCCCCTCCAATAAATTATGAACAATTTTACCATAGATAGCTATGGTTTGTTTTAACATAAATTTTTGAAATTTCTTTTTCTCTCCTTCAGCTAGATAGGAATTGAAATAAAGGTCTTAATTTTATTTCAGAATAAAGAATGAAGATAACTGTTCATGACCAGCCTGGGCAGCATACTGAGGTCTTGTTTCTACAAAAAAAACTAAAACAAAAATTAGCTGGGTGTGGTAGTGCATGCCTGTAGTCCTAACAACTCAGGCTGGGGTGGGAGGATCACTTGAGTCCAGGAGTTGGAGATGACAAAGGGAGACCCTGTCTCAAAAAAAAAAAAAAAAAAGAATGAGGCTAACTGCATCGTTTTTTATTACCAACTATAATATAAAGATATTTTAATTTAAATTAGCTAAATTAACATCAGTTGTAAAAGTGTTTGTAGACATATCTATAGAAATGATTGGGTTAATTATAAACAATATGAAAGTTTCAAGAATATTGAACATTAGTTTTATTTTATTTTATTTTATTTTGAGACAGAGTCTCACTCTGTTGCCTGGGCTAGAGTGCCGTGGCGTCAGCCTAGCTCACAGCAACCTCAAACTCCTGGGCTCAAGCGATCCTTCTGCCTCAGCCTCCTGAGTAGCTGGAACTACAGGCGTGTGCCACC
>CAUYPO010123946.1:0-13331 GCA_963574435.1 Cheirogaleus major | reverse complement strand
TAACCCATCCCCTCCTCCCCCCTCCCACCCGCCTGACACCCGATAAATGTTATTCCTATATTTCCACTTAGGTGTTGATCCATTAATACCAATTTGCTGGTGAGTACATGTGGTGCTTGTTTTTCCATTCTTGAGATACTTCACTTAGTAGAACAGGTTCCAGCTGTATCCAGGAAAATACAAGAGGTGCTATATATATCACCATTGTTTCTTAAAGCTGAATAGTGCTCCATGGTATACATATACCACGTTTTGTTAATCCACTCATGTATTGATGGGCATCTGGGTTGTTTCCACAGCTTTGCAGTTGTTAACTGTGCTGCTATAAACATTTGAGTGCAGGTGTCCTTTTTCTAGAGTGCCATTTGATCTTTTGGATAGATGCCCAGTAATGGGATTGCTGGATCAAATGGTAGATCTACTTGTATCGCTTTAAGGTATCTCCATATTGCTTTCCACAGAGGCTGAACCAGTTTGCAGTCCCACCAGCAGTGTAGGGGTGTTCCTATCTCTCCGCATCCACGCCAACATTTATTGTTTGGGGACTTTTTGATAAAGGCCATTCTTACTGGAGATAAGTGATATCTCATTGCAGTTTTGATTTCACAATGCTGTTTCTTTATGGACAATTTAGACATTTGCAAACAAATCAGTCATTTGAATCCCACCTATGACTCTGGATGGTCAGAGTAGAACTGCATATTATAAAGAACAATAGTACTGATCTGACTGATAGGGGCAAAGCAGACAAACATTTGCTTAAAATGTCAGCAATGGGAGAGAAAGAATCATTTAGAAGTGTTCAAATTTAAAAAGGGAGATCATAAAGAGGAGATAATCTAACAAAGCAATTCAATATCTCCTCAGACAATGGAGTTTTGCTGAATATAAACATGACCAGAGTATATAATTTCACTTAAAAAAATCTTAAAACCATACTGATTTTCCTATTCTGAAATTTATTTGCTTAAAACATTTTTTTTGCTTTTATAATGTTTGAATCAGAAAAAAGGAGATGTGACTAAATTATCTTAAAATATATGAGACTATTGAGTATGGTGACTGCATTTTGTAAATTATTAATATTTAAGAGATGGGAACTTTCAATTTTGGAAAAATTAAATACAACTTGATAAGGGACTTTTTATCTTTATTTTTTGCAGAGGAGAACGGGGAGGCTGGTGGTTAGACATGGGTATAAAATTTCACTATAATACTTCTTTTTAAAAAATTTATACTATGTATTATTTAATCAAAAATACTAAAATATTGAAAAATATCTTCCTTGATTTTCATTCTTTCAAGAAACAAATCAAGAATATGGAGCATTAATGATAATATTGGCACATTAACTTTTTGCTCTGTGAATCATTTAATATTAGGACAATTATAAAATATGGAAATTATACATGTTTAAATAGACATTGGTTAAATTAATCAATGAAGCTGAACTAAGAGACTGCATTGAATGATAGGAAAATCATTTGTTAATATTTAATGAATTGAACAGATAGACCTTTGTTTAAATGATATTTATAAGCTCTAATTGTAATAGAATTTCGATTTTCTAGCATAATATGGTTTTCAAGTTAAATCTGTGGGTTTACTTTTTAAAAAATATGATAAATTTAAGCAGGAGATTTGCTTATTGTATGTTAGAAAAGGAAAAAAGGAAGGATTAAAAAAATTCTCTCCCTCCCCCATTTGGCTACCTTCCTTATAATTCTTCCAACATTAATACAATGTTGCTGACTATGTTATGTTGTTACTAGGTTGTGTCAAATCAAGAGAATAATTGGACATTAAGATTCATCTCTGAATACATTAATTAGATGATTTCTTTATTTCTGTCTTAAGTTACTAATGATTTCCTCTCCATAACTAGGGAAATTCTGTAAGAACTCATTATCCTTTTGGGATTCTATAGCTACTTTAAGATGATTTTTGGTAGATGTGGTCGTTCTGGTAACAGTAGACTCTATATTAAGTTCTGAAAATTAAAATTTCAAAAGAAAGGATACTATTTAGACTTAAAATGTGTGCCCTTTAGGGGGTTATTTCTTTTCAGATGAAATATGTTCCACAACAATGGTACCTATGGAGAGACACGAGGACCCCATGAATACTAATATGCTCATCAGGATGATTGTTGAGAAGTCACATTTTCTCTAAACGCTGAGATTCTACAAATAATCTCCTCTGCATGCGGAAAACATGACCATAATTCTCTTCAGCTCAGAGGTGATATGCCTTACTGCACTAGGAACTCATTGCAAGCAGTTCTCCGTGTTATTCATCTATGTGTTTCTAGTGTCTTGCCCAGTGCAGATTATAGGAGGCACTCAATAAATATCTGTTAGTATTGAATTAAGGAAATCACTGACCTCTCTGAATCTGAGGGTGTTAAGACAGAAATTATCTGAAGACCATTTCTGTTGTACCATTCTATGAACTTTAAGCTGGCTTCTTACTGTAGAGAATGAAAAATTTTCAAAGAGTTTATTTCATTATAATATTTCAAATTGCAGTAATTTGATGACATTTTCTATAAAATAAAGTTTCACTGGAAAATGATAAAAATTAATCATAGGCTTTATATTTTGCATTATATCAATGCGTGCAGGTAAAATACATCAAATCTTAATCCCAGGGAGCAAGAAAGGGTGTGATGACTTGAAGAAGCACCAACATGGAATCCAGAGCTGGTAATGTGGGAGAGGAACTCCAAAGAGCAACTCAGCCACATTCTCCATTTAGTCCTGAAAACACTTTTTTCCTGCCACATTTGGCCCATGTGCTTTTGTGCCATCCTTTGCTTAGTGGATTGGATATTATTCCAAAACCTTCAATATACATTGGGTTTTTATAGATTAGATCACAGCATGGAATAAAGAGTTACTATACTACATACAGCTCCTATGTATTCCAGGCTATTTGGGTAGAGCCAGATCTCAACCTTGTAGATTTATAATCCAGTGAAAGAAACACACAAGCACATGGATTATGATATCATGAGAATGAGCATCACTGAGAGGAAGGAAAGAACCATTCCTCTTGGGCCTAGCATAGAATGATGTAGTAAAGGCGCCCTTTGAAATGCCTTAGGGCTCAACAAGAGAAGGAAATAGGTTATGAATAGTCTTCAAAGTTCTTTTGTGTTCAAATAATATACTCTAAAATTTTTTTATGATAAATTTGTGTTTTCTATATGTATACTTTTTGTTTTTGTTTGTTTGTATAGTGTGTTTTGCCAAAGAGGTAAAATCAAATGACTCTTTTTTAAAATTTGTAACAAAACGGGTTCTTTTTACTGTTTCTACTTACTGACTACTCCTCATATAAAATTGTTTGTGCTCCCGAAAGCTGCCAAATATACTTTCAATTTTTATATAAGCATTATAAGTAAAGGCAGGCTTATGGATTTCATTCAGTATCTCCCTTGAATTGACAATCAGAGTCACTGTTTGGCAAGGAGATACAGTCGTTGCTTTTCTGTTACTACCAAGTTACAATCTTATAGGTGTTGTAGTGATTTGTTAGCAAATGGAAACAATTCTAATAATATGACTTTTTTTTACATATAATATGAACGCTTTATTTAATAGTTGCATATCATTCCCATAGATGAAATGGTCCATTGGGACATCCAGGACCCAGCAGCCAAGCTCAGCATAGCTTCTGAGCCCCTCATTCTGACAATGAGCACTTCAGCCTCAAGCAGGGGGCCTTTCACTTTGCAGATGATGGAGCAGTTCGTGTCATCCATAAATTCCATGAACATTGGCCCCAATAGCCAGTCTTGTCCAGCACCTGGGTGACCCTGGTCAGCTTGATAGCCTGTTCATGTCTATGATGTCTGGTAGCGATTGGGTAGGGAGCCCTAATAATTTGACTTTAATCTTCTTTCACTATGTTGTTTTACCTTTTTAGTATGCATAATGAAAATGACATGTCAAAATAATTCAAATCATGTAAAAATTCAACTAGTGGACAAATTCTTTGGACAGAATTATTGACCACATGTCATATTCGAGGCACTGTACAGAACCCTGTAAATAGAGATAAAGAGCAAAACAAGCTCAGTTCCTGCTCTAAGAATGGGGTTTAAGGTCTGTTAGGGAAGATTTACATTAATCGGATAATCACACAATAAATATATAATGACATATTTAGATAATAATCGCCCTAGAGCTATGAAATGCAATTGAGTGGTTTTCGGGGCATATGTGTGCGTGCGTGCGTGCATGTGTGTGTGTGTTGTCATGTGATCATATTTACATTTATAAAGAACTCTGAGATGTGATCAGTATTGCCAACAGTGGATGTGAGGAAACCACTTAGAAAGTCCAGAAGAGACAGCAATGCTAGTTTATGCTAATGTAATGGCCGTGAGGATGAGAGAATGACCCAATTACTACTTCGGTAAAGGATTTAAAGGAATTTAAGTATTCATATTTATCAAGTGCCTATAATGTGTCAAATGTTCTTTTAGGTGCTAGGGATATAAAAATTAATACGTTAAAAACATCCCTTTCTTCAAGCAGCTGTGTGCTGTGACATTTCCAAGAATGGTCATCTATTGGTGTAAGAGAAGAATAATACAAAGCAGCTAATGTCAGGTGATTCATACTCAATCATTTGACTTTGGTGTATAGTATATGACTTCTTTTACTCTTGGGAACTCTTTAAGAATTGATAGAAATAATGCATTTGAAAACACTTCCAAAATAATAAATACAAATAGGAGGTAGAGTTAATTTTTCTCTTTATAGCTACCCAATTATACCTAGCATAGGCAAATATTTAAATAAATCCTTGTTTCTTGAGTGCACAGAAATTGGGGAGGCCTCCAGACTGTGGTAACCAGTGACAAAATAACTTCCACTGGAATTTGTTTCTGGTAACAAGAAGGTGATAGACTTAACATTTGGATTACTGAATAGCTTGTCACCATATCCCCACTGTGGCACCTCACTGCCTTTGTCTCTGCCCCTCACAATTGGAACCAAACTAAAATTGACAGATTAAATTAATTGTCTGAGTTGATTAGATTAAAAGCAAATCAGAGTTGATGTTATTTTTATGTGTTTGAATTCAGGATTTTTCAAACCCTCAAACCTTTCTTTACTGAGCAACTTTTCATTATAAAACATTTTTAAATATAAACAAATATAGACAGGATAGTAATGGTAATGATTTCCCTATTCTCATCATTGCCTTCAACAATGATCAAGATTTTAACAATCTGATTTTATCTATTCTCCAAGTTTTTATTTTTTGGTTTTGCTGGAGTATTTTTATACAACTCCAGGTAAAATAATGTCATTTAACCCATTAATACTTCAGTATGACTCTCATCTGATAAGGCCTTTTTTTTAAAAAAAAAAAAACATAATCACTTCCATTTTGCTATTATCACACCTGATAAAATTAACAAAAGTTTCTTAATATCACCGAGTGTGATTGTTGGTTTACTGAAATCAGAATTGAACAAGATCCATATACTGCCATTGGTTGTTAAGTTTAGATCTTTCTTACTCTATAAAAGCCTTCTTCTTCCCTGCCCTCCCTTCTCACTCCCTCCTTTTCTCTCTTCTTTTCCCTTTCATTCTTTTCATGCAATAATTTTGTTGGAAATAACAGTCATTTGTCCTGAGAAGATTGCCTGTTCCTTGAGCTAACAGTTAGCTAGCTCCTCTGTCTCCTATATTTCCTGAAAATGAGTGATTAGATCTAGGTTTTATTAATGACTTAAGCTTTTCTGAGAGCAGGGCTTGCAACAAGGACTCCAGAGTAGAGCTGGTAGTTTATTTGGGAGACGGCTCCACCAGACAGGAGTGAGAGAGTAAGTAGGGAGAGTAAGACAGGAAAAAAGGCATAGTCAATTAAAGGTTGGATTATCAAAGTACCTGTTGTAGATAGCAGGGCTTTGTTCAGTCAGGACCTCTTAGAAGCACAGAGAATGCCTCCCAAATGTTTCCACTGGCTCCCATTTCCCTTTGGTTGAAGGTTTCCCAGGAAGCTGAAGCTTACTGCAGTGAGTTAGAACTATGCCCCAGAGTGACGGCTGAGATCAGAGGTGGCCAGAAGGATGGGCTGGGAGCACCAGACGCATCTGATACAATTAGTTTCAGGTTTTTGTTTTAATTTTTTCAGACTAGAATATTTCATAGGTGATTCTGTGTATGCCTTTTGTATGAGCCTCACTTTATATAAGTCTAGGTTTGAACAACCTATTAAAGTTCCTTAACAACTTTTCAACTACTTATTTTACATTTATTGATGATCATGCCTATACCCATCATTTCTTTCAGGATTGCAAAATGGTGATTTTTTCTAATTCCATATTTTTTTCTGTATTTACTAGTTGGAATTATTTTTAAAAGAAAAAAATGTTTTTTCTTTAATTAACTATTTAGTTGTTCTAAAATGTAGTTTTATATCAGTGGTTCCCAACCTTTTGGTTTCATGGAAGAGAGTTTTTCCACTGGGGGTTGTGTGGGGAGGCTGGGGAGGTAGAGCTCCGGCCATGATGTGTTTGTTCAGCCATGTTTTCCTAACAGGCCACGGACTTTACTGGGCCCTGGCCCGGGGGTTAGGGACCCCAGGTTTACATGGAAAAGGCAGGATGAGAAATTCTCAAAACAGAAACCTGGGCCCTTTTTAGTCCTATTCTCCTAAAATCTTTTGTAAAGAAATGTTCAAGTCTGTGAGTAATGGTGTCAAATTAAATTGCAAGCTAATTATCTAACTTATTTCACTAACTAGTGTGACCACCTTACCCCACTTTGCTGGAACTTTCTAGTTTTAGCACTGAATGTCATTCATCCAGGGAACCCCTTTAAGTCCCACGCTACAGAATGATTGGTAACCATAGCTAAGAGAAATCTTTTTACTTACAAGGTACTTATACCCAATGTTCAGTTTTACAATTGAGAAATATAATTACAAGTTCCTTCTCATCGTTTTTCCCTTTGTGATCACCCATACAAATTTATAAGGGACTGTGAAGGAAAGGTTATGTTCTATATTCAAAGAACAGAGAAAGTGAGGTCACCAGGCCACATAGAAATGAAAACATTGCTGTTGGCTTCACTAACACCTGTTTTAAGTTAATCTGAAAATGAAGGTTGGAAGTAATGATTTCAGCATAATTGCTTTTGTATTTGTATTAGTTTTATCTTGCCAGGAAAAGGTAATCCTTTGAAAATTTTCTTTTAGCTTGGAAACTGAGTTGGCTGCATTGCTGAAGATATACACCACTCAGTTCTCCTCCCACTTTGCGTATCTTAGAATCCATGATCCTGCAAATATCTTTGAACTATATTTTGGTAAACATTTCACTCTATAATATTTTCATGTAATCAAGTAGTCTGAATGGATGAGAGTCAATTATTCTTGTGTAATAGAGTTTTCATTTCGCCCTCTGAATACCTATTTATGGCATCAAAGTTCCCTTCCATGATCTCAAATGACATCTTATTTAGTTACCATTTTCATGTATGCTTTTGCCCTACTCTGATATGGTGTTCCCAGACAGATGTATCAACTGTATCCATTGAAATTAGCCCAACACTGGGATTTTATTCCCTTCAGATCAAGCACATTCACAGATGGGATGAAGAGAGTGATTCGGCTGCTTCCCAGAATCCCTACCTTATTGGCAAGGACTTTCAACTGTGGCTGCGACTAGGACAATTTTAGCAAAAGCCATGTGGGAAACATGTAGGAAATTGTTAGTGCCCAACATACAGACGATAAGAATATGAGGTGCAATCTAAAAAGGAAGATAATTAACAGCCACATGGGTAACTTCAGTTCATATTTTACAAATAGCTTTGGGAATATTGGCTTATGAAAATGGAGTCTATATAAGACATAAGTGATATTTTTGAACCTCAGCCAACAAATTATGTCAATTACCTGTCCAAGAGAATAAAGAGCCATTGTTGTTTTAGCTAGAGTCCTTGCATTCACTTGGACTTCCTTTTTGATGGTAGAAGTATAAATAATGCCTTTTAACAATACCAGAGTTGTTGCAAATTTGGACTAAGCATAGATTCTTAAGGCATGGGGAGTCATGGGCAAACACATACACCTCTTCAAACTTGGGTTTCCCCATCTTTAAATGGATAATGATGATGATGACTCAGGCTTTTTATCAGGATCAAATGAGACAATGAAGAAAAAAGTGATTTTGTAATAAAACAATAAATTAAATTTTGGTTATAATCATAGAGGTAATATTTTCCAGTATTTGAGAGGAACTTTCTATTTGTTGATGTATATCTCATAAAAAAAGTCAAATTTTTAAAAATGCTCAATAACACATTATATAATGATTGGTATGTAGTAGACATTCATAAATATATTCTTTCTTAAGGTATTGGATCAGACATCTTCATGTATATTTCTTTCTAGGAAAAAAATTACCAAGATTTGTCTGATATTTTGCTTATCTGCACTTCAACTCTGGCTGGAGTTTGCAAATGCTTTATCTATAGATATTCTCTTCCCTTGTACTGATCTATTTTTGGAGAGAAAACAGAACCTTGTTTATTCCCAATGATATAAATTTTACTGCATAAAATATACCCTAGTTACTCTCTTTATTGTTTTAAACATATTTCCAGGGAAACATTTTTATTCTGGATTAAACTAGTTGTCTAAATGGATCGATTTTCACCCTGAAGTCACTGAAATAACATTTTGATGCCGCTTTCAAGATATAAATTTTGATATGGTTTTGAAAAGTGAAATGAAGCTAAAAATAAATGAAAGAATATGACAATCACTTTGCCACCCAAAATACAGACACCAGAACTCCACTTGTTCTTTTCTAATTTAAATAATCGTAAAAGACATCCCCAATATATTTTGTCAGGTTTTATTATGCACAGATGACAATTATCAAATTATTTTGGAATGGCCATTTAGGGCCTCCTGCTATACCTCTTTAAATTTGCTGTAAGTGCTCCCCGTCATATTTGCTTTCTTTAATTTTACAGGATCAGAGGGTCACAGACCACTCTCTATTGTGACAAAGAGAGAACCCAGGAAAGGGGCAGTGTTTTTCCCCTCACAGGTGATGGAGTTTGTATAAAGAATGCAACAGATAATGGCAGGCTTGTCCTCTGAACAGATGGTGATGGTCTTGTTGCTAGGATAAGGCCTCAAGAATTTAGTTTTTAATTCCACATTATTTGCCTCAGTGCCATGAATATCCCTAGGTTTCCTGAGGCAAAAATACGGGGAAAAAAAAGCCCACAGAAAAAGTGACACAGACAGAGAGAAAGAGCAAGAGATGAGGCAACAGAGCAGAGACTGGAGCCAGGTCAAGAGAGGCTTTGGGGAAAATGCCTGCTCAGCTGTCTGCAATCACCTGGGTTTAAAGCAGGCAGGAAGGAAGATTGGTTTGGCAGGAGAACTGGGCCTTTGATGCCTTTGATACCACAGAGAAAAATACCCATTTCTTCCCATTAGAAGTCTGTTTACTTTCCTAATTAAGATAAACATGTTTCTGAAGGATTTAGCTCTTACAGTATGACATTTATAAAAACAACTATACACACACACACACACACACACACACACACACACACACACACAAGAATGTTTGCCAAGAATTTGGGCTGATGGTGATCACATGACGCATTTCATAGAAATATTTTAAAATAGTTGCCTTATTTAAAAGTGAGCAACTTCCATTCCCTCCAGTCAATTAAATATCTAATTTCAACTCTAGGAGATAATAACTAAAGTATTTTTTTAAATAAATGAATGAACAGTTAGAAAATTGTTAAACACATAGCCCTGAAGCATGAAAATATATTCATTTAACAGCTTTATTCTTTTATCGTTAATTTACTTCAGAGGATTTCCACTCGTGTAATTTTCGATAAAATGCCTTTATTGTTAAGTCTCCTTTATTGAATGTAAGAGTGAGGTCTGTGATTGTAGGTGAAAGAACTTGCAGAATCGGAACACTTAGTGGTGAGTAAGGAGGTGACTCTGTGTCAGAGTGGGATTTCCTGCCAGAATTTTCAGACCACCTGCCAGAATTAGTTAATTCAGTCAAACCATCAATTACTTTCCATCCCACCACCAACACGCACACAGTAACTGACTTTAATCACTTGTCTCAGGATTATCTGGATGCAACTTTAATAATTCAATAATTGACAATCTGATTTTTAGGAATAATGTGATGTCTTTGTATGCAAGTCTTACACTTAAGCTGCCTCACTGCAAAATACTCATGTGTGTTTGCTGATTCCTTATACTTTGGTCCAGACTAAGATCAGGTACCTGCCTGTGCTGAGAAATCTATCCTTCACTCACATTGTCATTAGTAATACAAAGTGGAGGGCTCTCACTGAAGCCTGGGTTATTTAGGATAGGAGTATAAATCACACGCTTTTACTGTGTTTCGAAAGCTGTCAATCACACTCAGGTTTTATATTAGTTGGTGTGGAGGGAAGTGATGCCATAGGTTTCTCCCTTCCATATCACCTCTAACCTTTGCATTTATGACTTTGCAATTCTTCCTTCCCTGACAAACCGTCCAGTGTTTTAGGGGCCCTTCTTGCAAAATGATCCAACATTTGTATTTTTAAAATCCCTACCCTCGTAGAAACTACCTGTTTGCTATTATATTCCCTCTGGTCCTTTAAGTAAACTATTTGTATGGTCTGATTGATTTAATTCAAGGTAAGGTGTTAATGACTTATTAATGGCTACTTAGATAATATGTTTGCTTTCTGGTAAAGATTTTTAATGACGTGAAAAAATAATGACTAGTGATTAGAATTTTAAATGCTACAGGAGAAATGATTATATGAACGTGGGGGAATGAAACAGATATTTTTAGCAGGGGTTCTCTCCAGTGTTGCTCAATGCATTTCTACTAAATTTCTAGTAAATATCTGACCAGCCCTGTTTTAGGGAATTTTTGCCATATTCAACTGTATATGTGTCTAGAGAAGTGACAGACACCATAATCTGGATCTTTATTTCTACTAAGACATGCTATAAAATGTGTCCTCCAAAAAAGTAGACTTCATTTAAATAACCAATTGTTTGAGAAATGGTCAATTACTAGACTATTTATTTTGCTAAATTTATTTAAAAAAATTATTTCTAAACTTAATTTGCATGGAAATGCAGTTATATTTTATCTTAAATTAATTTATTTCAAGCTTTATAGTACAATCATTGGATCTTCATAGGATACATGTTCTTACACATTGTGCATTCCTCACAAAAAATGCACGAATGAGTTTTACTCTAATTGTACAAGTTACATGTTATTTTAATATATCCCTACACTTTTCGTTGTTTCCAATTTTAATAAATAGATAAGCAAAGGCATTGATATATAATTTTATAGAGAGATATCTCAAATATTTTCAAATAAAATCCTGTACTTAAATGTCCTTTAAATTTAAATGGTTTGTATTCTAGGGTATTTCACTCTGAAACCATCTCACATTATGTTTGTTATTTCCAATATTCTTGAGCGTGTGTGTATAACTGTATATGCTTTGTATTTGGACAGCCAGATAAAAAAAATGCCATCATATTTCAGACTTTCCAGATCACCAGAAAGCTGAATTTAACAACTGTGAAGCCCTGTTGAGTGTGGTCTTAAATCTCCCCCACCCCTTTTAAATATAGAGAGTTCATGCTGGCAGCAGACTTTAAAATGCTGATTTATGACTGCTCCCAGTTAACACTTTCATGATTTGAATGACCATTCAGTCAGCTTTGGAACCAAAAAGGAAAAGTGAAAGGTCATGGCTGGAGTTGAGGAAATCATATTGGGTTTTGTGGGACCAGTTACTTTTGATTGAGACATTTTCATTGGCCGAGCTCATCCGTGAGCATTAGGTGAAGGATTTGTAAAGAGATCTGCGGGGGAGAGAAAAAATATTAAGGCTGGAGAAAATAATCACGTGTTTCTTTTTTTTTTTTTTAACCTTGCGTTCTCCACATGAACCCTTTTTATTTCTTGGCTTTAATGTAGTGTATATATTTTCTGACAAACCACAAAAACTATGTGATATGGAGAGAAATGTCATTGTGTTATTGGATGATTTCCTATGAGAGAACCTCAGGGGGTCTGGACATTTACAAAGAAGTTCATTAATTGTACTATCTTGCTTGGTGGATAAGTCATACAGAAGGGAACAAACTGTGAAAACTGTGCCTGTTAATTTTTGGTGAGGATGTTATCAATCTGTTTAAGTAAACTCTGGCATTACCCAGAAGATTGTTCTCTGCTTATTATATTGTTTACACTGTGTTCAAATTGTGTGGCTGTTCTGTCTTAAATGAACTTCACTGCATGTAGATTTTGCAGGGATCTCTAAACAGTGGGTAGTTTCATTACGTACCACAGCTATGGATATTTTACATGCAGCCAAATGCTTTAAAGACAAAACTTTTTAAAGCATTATTTAATCATAGACCATTACAGTTTAATGAAAAGAGTATAAGTTAAAGTACAAATGTGAAATGTATAGAGAAAAAGTGAGAGTGTTACTTGGTGTTGTATAGTTTTATATCTGAGTGTAATGATCACCCTGATGCTTTTCTTCTTGGCCTTTCCTAAAGAGTTTAACATTCTACCCTGTAGAGAGTAGACTTGATATTTGCTGAAAAAAATAAATAACTGATCCATATGATGGATAGTAAATGATTACATCTAATTACAGACCAACTGTGTTTCAAGCACCCACACAAAAATAAAGGGAGTAGATTTAGGAAAGTTGTTTGGGGAGAATTTAAGATTAGAATAAAAGCAGGAAGTCCAATTAAGAAAGTTAGTATTTTATCCCACATCAAAAAATTCTTCTGATTCCTGGGAGGTGGACTAGCTGAAGAGAAAGGATGACAGAGATCAGAGAAAGAAACATGTTGCCTCTAGAGCCTGCAATTCATTGACTTAGATAGGATTTGAGAGTAATTTGCACCTAACCAAAACTTTTGAGATTTATGAATAAGCAGGCTGGATTCTGAGAGTATTTGAAGCTACTCCCTGAAGTTGTGAAAAGGAAGGAATAGTTCTTCCCTGAGCACTTAAGCACACTGACAATTGCTTTGGTACATAGAGAATCTGGCTCAATACAATACAGATAACACACCCATAGCGATATGTTATCTGAACTATACGTTCCCTGCTATTTTCAGTTCTGTTTTTGACGGTTGCAGAGATTGATTTAGCTTCTATCTTGTATTGATTTTATCTTATTCTTAAAAAAGGAGATGATTCGGATCAACACCTAAGTGGACATATAGGAATAACATTTGTCGGGTGTCGGGCGGGTGGG
>CAUYPO010123945.1:0-13664 GCA_963574435.1 Cheirogaleus major | reverse complement strand
ACCATCACCACTGTCTAATCCAGAACATTCTATCACCCCAAAAAAGAAGTCCCATATCCATCAGTGATCACCCCCCATCCCATCCCCTAGCCCTGGCACCCACGAATCCACGCCCCGTCTCTGTGGATCTGCCTGCTCTGGACATTTCATATAAACGGAGTCTCACACTGTGTGTCCTTCTGTGTCTGGCGTCTCTCACTGAGCACGATGTCCTCAAGGTCCCTCCACGCTGTGGCTTGTGTCAGAGCCTCGTCCCTGTTCATGGCTGAGTGATGTTCCAGCATAGGGGCCAGACACAGTGGCTCATGCCTGTAATCCTGCACTCAGAGACAGGAGCGTTGCTGGAGGCTACAACTGCGCAACTGCACTTTAGCCGGGACCACACAGCAAGACCCTATCTCTAAAAAGAAAAAAAAATTCCACTGGGTGGCGGGACCACATTATATTTATCCATCACCTGTTGATGGCACACTGCCTCCTGTGGAGGCTGCCGGTGGGACACTCGTGCGAGCTTCTGCAGGATGATGTGCTCACCAGCTATGCAGGCAAGGCACGAGCTAACTCGGCACCCACCCTCTGAGCGGTGGCTGCACCACTTTGCACCCCCAGGGGCCGCGCTTGTGGCTCTGGCTCCTCCACAGCCTCCAGCTGCTATTGTTTTTTATTTTTTTATTCTAGCCATCCTGAAGGGTGTGATGGAGTATCTCACTGTGGATTTTTAATTATTTTTAAAAAGTTTTTATTTTTCACAGACAGGGTCCTGCTCTGTCTCCCAGGCTGGAGTGCAGTGGCGTCACCATAGCTCACTGCAGCCTCCAACTCCTGTGCTCAAGCCATCCTCCTGCCTCGGGCCGCAGAGGAGCTGGGACTACAGATGTGCACCACCACACCTGGCTAATTGAGAAAATTTTTGTAGACATGGGATCTTGCTATGTTGCCCAGGCTGGTCTCAGAGTCCTGGCCTCAATCGATCCTCCCACTTCAGCCTCCCTGGTGGCTGTACCACAGGCGTGAGCCACCGCACCTGGATTTGAATCGAGTTTCCCTGATGTCGCTTCTCGTGCTGGTTGGCCCTTCCTGTGTCTTCTCAGCCACCTGGGCAGCCAGGCACAACCTCCTCTCGACACCTCTCCCAAGTGTCCCAGGGCAGCGGGGACACTGCACCCTGGCAGTTCAGGGTATGGCCTGCCTCGCTGACGACATGCTGCACCTTCTAAACCCCAACCTCAGGCAACGGAAGGAAAGACGCACGCTTTGTCCTCCGTGCCATCCCCAGCCCACAGGGCGCCTCCTGCCAGCGACCCACCTTAAGACGGAGAGCACAGAATGGCAGACACCTTGGTGGCTTCACCTCGACCATTTTTATTTGCGTTTTTTAAAAACAATTAAATTAGAATACAAATATTAGAAAACAGCGGCCCGCAGCTGCAGGGCAGGCGGGAGGGGCCGGGCTGCGCAGCCGGTTTATACAGTGAGACTGGGTTTGCCCTCGACCAGATCTATGTCCCTTTCTTCTGCAGACCTGAAATGATATTGCTTCCTGACTAGAGAGTTGTTTATACAAAGAATGATTCTGCTGGGGGGGAGGGAAAAGCAAAACAGAACGGGGCGTCGGAGACCCAGGGCAAGGCCATGCCCCGCCGCCTCTCCGGGACAGGGCCCCGGAAGCCCCCACGGTTGCTGAACCCCTGAGGCCGAGGGCTGGGGGGCCTGGGAAGAGACCCCAGAGGGGCCGGGCTGGGTCCTGCTGGCAGAGCGAGGCTCCCGGGAGGGGGCGCCAGGCCAGCCTCCCGCCCGGTGGAAAACCCAAGAGCAAAAAGAAGGGAGAGGAACCAACCCAAACCAGAGACGGGGGCCGGGTCCCTGCTGCCCCTCGGGAGGTGACTGCCCTCCCTGCCCCGAAGACTGGGGCCTGGCGGCGGCAGCGGCAGCTGGGAACATCTGTGCTGTTCCGTAGGGAAGTTAACCTGAATTGGAGTTACCGAGGTAGCTGGCTAGAAAACTGAGACCCCCCCACGCCACACGGTGCCGCTCCCTGGGGCCCCCGCCTTCCCCGGGGGGTCCTGGCCACACACCGGGTCTTCAAAATACCAAGTTATTGCACTTTCAAAAATACAACACATCTGTGGCTAAGCCCTCCCCAGCCCCCCGCCGCCCCGCCTGCCGCCCGCCCCCCGCCCTGCCACCCCCCTGCCCCAACCCACTCCATGGCTTCTTGGCTAAAATGCTCGCTGCTCGGCGGGCGCTCGAGGGTCTCCGGGCTGAGGACACGTTTGCAGAGAGAAAAGCAAAGACGAATGTCAAAGTGGTGGTCGCCAGAGAGGGGCCGCCCCGCCCGCCATCCTGCCCGCCTGCCCGCGCCTCAGTGCCAGCTGCAATGCTCGTGGGACGAGGACGGCAGCGGTGGCCGGGGTGGCACGGAGGGGAGGGCACGTGCGGCTTCCTGGGTCCCTCCCGCCCGCCGCCCCTGCCCGGGGTCAGCTCTGACGCGGGGCTCGGCTCCGGCGGAAGCGGCTGTGTGCGTGGCTGGCCTCGTTGTTAAGAGTCTGACTTTTTGTTTGTTTCATTTTTCTTTTGTACCTTTTTTTTTTGTCATTTTACTTTTAATCCCCGGATAGGAGAGTCCAGAGGTACAGGTGCCAGGAGCCAGGGAAAGGGGTGGAAAAACAAAATAAATGACAGTAAAAAGAAAAAAATAAACCACTCCTCCCTCTGCACCGAGCCGGCCGCGCCCCGCGTGTGAGCACCACAGAAATCGAGCGTCCGCCGGCGGTCAGCAGGCCGGCACCAGGCCCTTCTGGAAGGGGCAGCGGCGCTTGGGCCGGGGGCCCTCCTCGTCCTCCTCCTCCTCTTCCTCCTCCTCTTCCTCCTCGTCCTCCGAGGACGACGAG
Organism: Cheirogaleus major; assembly: GCA_963574435.1. NCBI lineage: Eukaryota > Metazoa > Chordata > Mammalia > Primates > Cheirogaleidae > Cheirogaleus > Cheirogaleus major. The sequence continues at coordinate 10,773 of CAUYPO010123945.1, read as the reverse complement.
CTGTCCAGCGTGAGGTCCACCACGTCCGCTCCCGGCTTCCCGTTCTCGGTGCCACTGACGGAGGAGCCGCCGCCACCGCCACCGCCACCGCCGCCGCCCAGGGCGCCGCTCCCGTTGACGCTGGGGGCGGGCAGGAGCCCATTGGCCTCCGAGGTACCTGCGGGCCACAGGGGCGGGCGCAGGTGCTCAGGGAGCTGCCGGGCCGCCCACCTGGGGATCGGCGGGCCGGAGTCAGACACCACACGGCCAAGCCAGGCGCGGGACTCACCGAGCACCAGGATGGGGCCCTGGGGGCTGCAGCTGCGCTCCTTCTCCGCGCGGATCGGGCACCACGAGCCGTCCACCAGGTACTCGATCTCGTCGGCGTCCTCGCACTCACTCAGGATCTTCGACAGCAGCCTGGGCGGGGCAGCGAGCTGACGCCTGGCCGGGAGGCGCCCCCACCCGCCAGTGCCCCGCCTGGGCTCCCTTGTGTCCTCCACCCTTGCAGAAGCGCCAGGTCACCGCCCACCTCTCCCCACAGGTGGCTTCAGTACAGCGCCCAGCAGGGACACAGTCAGGCGCCAGGCCCTGGCAAGGGGTCTGCAGGGACAGGACCATGAGGGGCGACCAGTCAGAGCCCCCTCAACCGCAGGGCTGCTGCCCACCCCCAGGCCCCCCCCATCCTCTCCTGACTTCGACTCTGTGCTGCTGTTTTTACAGAAGAGGAAACCGAAGCCTAAGAGGTGACTCTGCCCAAGAACAAGTGGCCAGAGTGGCGCGTGCCTCTCTGCACGCGGTGGCGGTGCTGCCGCCGGCCTGGCGGATGGAGGGAAGGCGCTGCTGCCCCGCCCACAGACGGGCAGAGCCGGGAGCTCACACAGGTCACCCCTGCTGGCTCCCAGGGGCGAGCGGCCCACTCTGCAGAGGGAGCACAGACCCAGGAGGGGCCGTGGGCCCTAAGGCCACACGGCCAGTGGCTGGCCCAGCTTCTGGACCCGCCCCCGCCACTTCCTGCCGGGGTCTCGGGCTTCCCACCTGCAGGACGGGTGGGTGTGGCGGCCGCAGCACCTGTGCGCTGTCAGGGCTGCACTTGCTCCCAGGCACCTTCGACCGCAACAGTCTGGGCTGCACAGGACAGAGGTTTGTCCTGCTCTGAGTTGGATAGGACCCCTCCCGCCCAGGCCAGCCACACCCCGACCCTGAGCCTCCACCACGCCACTCAGAGGTGGTCAGCTGGGTGTGAATACAGCTCCCTGCCTGCAAAACTCCTATTCACCCTCCAAAGCCCCACCCACGGTTTCTCTCCCTCCCTGCCTCAGGGAGCTACAAAAAGAGGAGTGTAGGTCTGGCCTGCCCTCTCACCCACCCCCCCAGAGGAGGGTCCCCTGAAGGCAGAGTCAGGGACAGGGTCCTTTTGGGGACCCTGAGGTCACCCAGCTAAGGACCGGGCACAGACAAGGTGGCAGAGCCTCGTGGAATGAATCTATGAACCAGGATTCCACTCCAGGAAGCCCCCGGGCCTGAGCCCCTGGCTCCAGGGCTATGGGGGAGGCAGGCGCTGGGCCGAACAGCTGCCAGGCCGGGAACAGAGTGGCCATTCAGGCCCAGCCCACGTGCCCGGCCCCAGGGGCCTCCTCGTTCCACCCAGGCTGGGCAGCGTGGAGGCCGCCGCTTGGCCCTTCTGGGGAGCGGACCCAGGCTGAGCTGGCCTGTCCCAGGTTCGAGTCCCGGCCTGGCCACCTGTAAGCCTGGGGTGGCCCACGGCTGCCGCTGGCTCCTCTGAGCCCCGGTTTCCTCATCAGTCAAGTGGGGAGGACCGTGGGCCACCTCCCGGGAGAGGGACACACGCCTGTGCAGGGGGACGTCTGGGGAACAAATCCATGTCCCCCCCAAGCCCAGCCAAGGCTGAGGACTGGGCCTGCCACCCTGGCAGCGCCTGCCCCTCTGTAATGGGATGAGCTCGCACCTGGTGGCGACCTCACGCCCTGGCCAGCGGCTCAGCGACAGTGGTGGGCGTGGCTGGCGCCGGGCAGGAGCCGCTCAGGTGCCTCGGACAACAGAGCTCAGTTTCTGGAAACTTAAGACCTGAGCAAAGAGCAAAGTTTCCCTTTTGGGCAGAAAAGACTTGTCCTCCTTGTCCCCCTGTGGCCTGGGCGGGGCCTGTAGCGTAGGCCAGAGGACAGCCTGGCCACAACTAGTGTCCCCGGGAAGAGCGGGCGCAGGACGAACTTTTGGGGAGACATCTGTCCTTTTCCCCTTTCCGTGCAGAGTCACGACCAAGGGGCAGGGCGCCTCGGGAAGCAGCTCCCTGGATCCCAGCACCTCCTGGCGGGGCTCTCAGGACCCCATTTTATGTGGGTGCTGCAGGTCACACTTGCCCAAGCCACCTAGGAACAACGGGGGACCTGAGACACTTTCTGCTGCATCAGCTACACTCTGCCCCTGCAGCAAAGGCTCTGATAAGTTCTGCGAGAAAGAAACGGCCTTTTTCATGGTCTAGAGTTTCCAAAGCTCCGGGACCAGCCACGTGCCCCCTGCTGCGCCCACTCGATACAGAGGCAGGTCGAGGCTTCAGGGACTCAGAGGACACAGATCAGCGCGGCCTCCCGCAGGAGGGCCCCAGATGCGGGCCAGCCCAGCGCAGGCCCTGAGACTCACCCGTCGATGATTAGCTGGTCGTAGGGCGCCGGCTTGTCGCACACCGGGCACATCCAGGTGGGCTTCTTTTCGTTCATCTGCAGGTAGAAGACGGCGTCGAAGCACTGCAGGTGGGCGCAGGTCTCTGCCCGGCAGGGCACGGACAGCCGCATCTTCACCAGCTGCGGGAGGGCGGTCGTCGTGAGCAGGGTCCCGCCCTGGCCCCACCACGCTCTCCTGTGTGGGCCTGCCATTCGCTCAGGCCTCAGGGACACTGAGGGACCAAAACCAAGACCCAGCAGCCCGGGAAGGGCCGGCCGGAGGTGAGGGCTGCACGACTCACCGGGCAGATGAGGGAGACGCGCACGCCAGTGGTGGCGATCTCGCTGTCGGGGTCGAGGCGCAGCTTCTCTTTGACTGCAGGGAGGGGACAGAGGATGCCATCAGGAAGGGGCGACACAGCCTGGCTGGGGGCACCCCTGACACCCATCTCCCGATGATGAGACCCCAGTTTTACTGCACAGCTTGGGCCTCGAGGGACCCCTGAGAGAGGGCGGCAGCCACCGTCATTGCTGACTGCGGCCCAGGTGCCCCAGACCAACTGACACCCCAAAAAGCAGGTAGCCGATGGGGTCTTCAGCTGATGGTGGGGCTTTTTACGACCCACAGGAAAATCCAGGCAACACACAGCCACCCACAGGGTCATTCGCTGTGACTGTTAATGCTGCCACCAGAACAGTACCACTAAGCACACAGCCCGGGAGCAAGGCAGGGACGCCCTCTCCGAGACAGACCCTGTAGCCTCCCGGATCGAAACAGAGGACCCTGCCCGGCCACCAGGCACTGCCACCAGGAGTGGCGCGAATCTGACTTTTGCCGCAAAGCTGCGTGGAAGGCGGCTCTGGGCGAGAGGACCCTCTTCCCCACTAGGACAGCCCGCAGGCCCTGGAAGAAGCCCCTCAAGGGCAGCCCTGGGGTGGTGAGTGGCCAGCTGGTTTCCCTGGCGATTTTCTGCATGTTCTCCTTCCAGGACGTGGTGAGACCGAGACAAGCCCAGCCACGGCCAGCCTAACCCCAGCCGGGAGGAGACCCCAGCCTGGACTCCACAGGGCAGGGACCACCCTGACCCGAGGGCCTGCACGATCTCTCCTTTCTCCCCCAAGACTATTGGGACCTTGTCCCCCACTCCAGGAAGCGAGGACAACTGTGGCAGCTTGTCCCCAACCCCAGCTCGGCTGTCCTGCTGCTCTCTGCCTGCAACTCTCCCCTCCCCCTTACCTCCCTGGAAAACCACTTATCTCTGCAAGCTCGGGGGCCACGGCCTCCTCCTGACCACCCCAGCATGGGCCCCCACAGGCCGGGCCTGCCTGACCCACAGCCCACGTGAGAACCTGGGGGCTCCCCAGTGGCTCAGCCTCCTGCAGGGACTCCCACGTGAGCCAAGGCTACGTCAGTCACTCACACCCCAGTATGAATTTGTACCCCTTGGTTCCTGCTCTAATGAGAGCCTTGAACCCTCCAAGGCAGCAAGGAGGGCATGTGGGCGTACATGGTTTTTTTCTTTGTTGAGACAGGGTCTCGCTGTCGCCCAGGCTAGAGTGCAGTGGCATCATCACAGCTCACTGCAGCCTCCAACTCCTGGGCTCAGGCAATCCTCCTGCCTCAGCCTCCCCAGCAGAGCGTGCTGGGCCTGCATCTGGTTTTCAAGCGACACCTCCCTCCCCCATGTACGGAAAGACCAGGAGCGCAGCAGGAAGGGAGCAAACGCGACAAAGGACAGGACTTCTGAGCTGCGAGTCAACTAGAGAGAAAGTCAGCGACCAAGACAGGGCAGAGACCTGCCCAAGGCCACACAGTGGCCAAGCAGGACATGCCAGCCTGGCTGTGCCCGGCGCACAGGGCACAGAACAGACAGGGCCGTCCCACTGCCAGTCTTGGGGTTTTGTTTTTAAAATGCCCTGTACGTCACTTTTAAAAAAATGCCTGGTTGCTATGAGTACAAACAAGATAAACTCGGCCTCAGCATTCACACTGCGACTCTCGCCGCCTGTCTGCCGCCCGCGCCCCCGGCCCCTCCGCGCAGCAGCCAGCAGCGTCTGCTCAGAGCCCGGCTTGCCTCAGTCCCCCAACCCTTCCCAGGCTCTGTGCTGCCCTCGAGATGAGGCCCCAACTCCTCAGTGGCTCGGACCCCCGCAGGCTGCAGCCGGGGACTCAACCCCGCCTGGGGCCTCTGCCCGCGGCTCACCCTCCCCCTCCCCCTCCAGCATCCTCCAGAGACCTCCCTGCCACGCTGCTGCCAGACCCCCAGGGCGACAGGCTGTCCCGGAGCCCCAGAGCTGGACCCTGGGTGGCCCAGGTCCCCACGGGAGGCCCCCGACAGCCCGGAAGCTCTGAGGGCTGCACCTGCGCCTCCCACCCAGCGAAGGGAGGGTCCCCAGGGACAGAGCTGGGACCTGCCCCAGAGCCGGGCAGCAGCCAGCTGTGGGCAGGTGCCCGGCCCAGGTGTCCCCCAGCACGCCCTGCTCACCTAGAGCCTTGCATAGCTCCGGGTGCTTCACCCCGATGGTCTTCAACCTCTGCAGCAGCTCTGACGAGGTCAGCTGCCGCACCAGGTACAGGGCCACCGAGTAGCTCTGGGGACAGAGGGCTGGAGGTCAGGGCAGGGCCGGGGCTGGGTGGGCCGGGGCCGGATGGCAGGGCGCGCTCACCTTGCCGTAGTTGCCCCAGGTGACGGTGATGCGGTTGGTGGCAGAGGACAGGTACATGAGGTGGGTGAGGTTGATGGGGCGGCAGGGCCTCTTGGGCTCCACTCCGGGCTTGTTGGAGGGGTAGTAGCCCTGCAAGCAGACAGGCCGCAGTGTCCCACGGTCCCGCCCCCCATGGCCCCGTCCCCACAGCGGATCCGGGGGCGGCCGGGCTCACCGGGACGGAGCAGTAGCTGTGGTTGACCTTCACGGCGATGTTGGGCGGGTACTGGTCCTCCTGCGGGCAGCTGGTGTCTGAGTAACAGATTCTGCAACAACAAGGGGCCAAGGGTCTCAGGAAGAGGAGGGGGTGCTGTGCTTCGGGGAAGACTCTTGGGGGCTGGACAGCAGTGACAGGGACAGTGGAGAAGGTGGCACGTGGCTGCACCGTATGTGGGGCTCACAGGGCCCCGGTGTCTGCCTGAGTGGCTGGGGGGACGGCAGAGCATCCCCGGCAAGGATGATGGCAGGAAGGGGGGAGCCAGACTCTGCTTCTGGCCGGAGACTCTGAGGGGCCCAGGCCACGATGTGTCCGGGACAGGATGCAGAAGGTCCGCACCACCCAGGATGGAGAGGGGGGCAGGGGTCCCGAGGGCCCACCCCTGGGGTCGTGGGCACACCTGGGCCTACCTTAGGACGACCTGCACGGCTTTGACCCCAGGCTGCAGTTCTCTGTGGAGCAAACCAACAGGGAGGAAAGGACAGGTTGGCAGGGGGTTGTGGGGGGCGGCACAGCACACCTGCAGGTCAGGCCAGCGGGGAGGGGACAGTGCCTGGGCAGGGCTGCCCCTACCCCAGGCCCCTTTCCTGCAGGCAGGGTGGACTCGGGTGTCTGCGGGGCCCCCTTGAGGGGCTGCTTGCTGGGAGCGAGGGAGTCAGGCGCAAAGGCCCGGGAACGGGGCGGGTGGCGAGGCCGGCTGTTGCCCGGTGAAGGAAGGCACAGAGGCACAAACCAGCGTCACCCGGCCAATGCCCCACAGCGGGACAACACCCAAGAACACCCTAGGGTAGACCTCAACAAGAAATTGCCCGAGAGAAGCGAGAAGTCACGTCTACCTACAGACTCGCACGTGAGTGCTCATGGCAGCACGACCTGTGACAGTCACGACATGGAAACCACCCATCGTCCCCGCCCACAGGGGGATGGACAAACCCAACATGGCCCATCCACACATGGAACATCACTCAGCCATGGAAAAGGACAAGGCTCTGACACAGGCCACAGCGTGGATGGGCCTTGAGGACATCGTGCTCAATGAGAGACGCCAGACACAGAAGGACACACAGTGTGTGACTCCATTTGTATGAAATGTCCACAACAGGCAGATCCACAGAGACGGGACATGGATTCGTGGCCTCAGAGCCCGAGTGAGGGAACGCAGAGCAGCGTGGCCACTCCCAGCCCCTCACCTGCCGTAGCTCAGCAGTCCTCACCTGGGGGCCATCCTGCCCCCAGGGGACACACAGCGATGTCTGGGGACATCTGTGGTTGTCACACTGAGGGCAGGGAGCTCCTGGCAGTGACGCTGCTCAGCACCTGCAGTGCCCAGGACGCCCCTCCCCAAAGGACGACCTGGGCGGGGCCCTGTCCAAGGGAGCACTCTGCAGGGCTCAAGGGGTGAGCGTGTGCTGGCCCTGGGCAGGCGGCACGACATGTGGGGGTGGGCACTTAAGGTCCAGGATGGGGTTTTCTAAAACGACCACTCCTGTTCCCTGTGCTGCCCTGGACCAAGTGGGGCCCGCGGCGGCCGAGGCTGAGGCTCCCCCCCGACCGCAGGTCGGCTGCAGACAGTGGGGCCCGCGCACCTGGAGTTCCGGATCAGCTCCACCTGCCGCGGCGTCAGGGCGAAGATGCACGGGCTCTCCTGGAGCTTCTCGTTACTCTGTGGGACTGAAGGCACACGCGGGTCAGTGCCACGTGGGGTCCCTGGCGAGCCCCGCAGCCCACCACTCCCACGTGCCTGCCCCTTCAGACCAGGAAACGGGAGGCGGGAGGCCGGACATGTGGGACGGGGTGGGCGCTGCTCAGCTCCCCTGCCAGAGCCCCTGGTAGGGCCACTCACGGCGGGCGGCCCCACGGCCTCCGCAGCTCAGGCGTCCACACAGGACACAGAAAACTGCTTGGCTGGGGGAGGAGGGCTGTGCCCCGCAGGCAGGACACACACCCGCCCGCGCACAGCACACACCGGCTGGCCCTTGCTCTCCGCGTGCCCTCAGGGCGCCCTTCACCTGGACGGTGCGCCTGGGGCACTCCCAGGCCAACTCGGGACATAGAAGCCAACCTTCAAGTGCACCAAAGCTAGTCCCCAAGAGGCTGGCCCCAGTGGGGTGTGGCAGGAGCAGCAGAGGCCTAGGAGACGCCACGGCAGGGCCTCGCTCGCCCACACAGGGCACCTACTGGTTGCAGGAGTGGGGAATGTTCTGCAGAGGGATGGAGGCTACTGTGGTTCCAAGGCCGGGCCCTGAGCTCAACCGCAACTGGACAGAGCAGCACGGGGCGGTTAGAAAATGCTTTGAACCAAATGAGAAAATACATCGTTTGGGGGATGCAGCCAAAGCAGTCGTCAGAAAGAGAGTGATAGCTTTCTATGCTTATGCCAAACAACAAAAGGGTTTAAGACGAATGACTGACCAGGTGTGGTGGCCCGTGCCTATAATCCCAGCACTCTGGGAGGCTGAGGCAGGAGGATCGCTCAAGGCCAGATGTTTGAGACCAGACTGAGCAAGAGCGAGACCCCAACTCTACTAAAAATAGAAAAATTAGCCAGGCATGGTGGTGGCAACCTGTAGTCCCAGCTACTCGGGAGGCTGAGGCAGGAGGATCGCTTGAGCCCAGGAGTTGGAGGCTGCAGTGAGCTGTGATGACACCACTGCACTCCAGCCTGGGCGACAGAGTGAGACCCTGTCTCAAAAAACAAACAAACAAAAAAAACCCAAAATACATTCAGGGAAGAAACCTTACAAACTTTACATAACTCTCTTGGCAAACAGGAAGGCAGGAACACTTTTTAACTCATTGTATGAGGCCCGAATAACCCTAATACCAAAACCCAACCAAGACGCATCGAGAAGGGAAAGTCACAGGTAAATATCCCCTGTGAACACAATGTAAAAATCCTCAATGAAATGTTAGCAAGTATCTCAGGCCGCTGGGATTTGTTCCAGGGACGCGAGGCTGGTTTGGAACCTCTGACACGGCCACCAGCATGGCTAAAATGAAAAGACTGAGCACTCCGAGAGTTGGCAAGGACGAGGAGTGAGTGGAACGCTCTGCGGGTGGGGTTATGAAATGGCACGACCACTCTGGGAGGCCGCCCGCGTGAAGTTAGACACATGGAGGTGTTGGGGCACAGGCTGCCGGACGGGAAGCCCCAGGCGGGCGGCTGGCACGAGCCAGCAGAAGCCTAGGCACAAGCTGAGCGCAGCAACCCTGTGTTGCAGGACCCGCGACCGCAGACGGACACGCACACACAGGATGACGCAGGCAGGGGTCACACGTCCCACGGGACAGCTCCTACTGGCCAAGGGCTGTCTATGACCCAACGTGGTCTGGGTAAAAGAACATTCTGGGCCATCGCACAACAGAATAGTACGCAACTGTGAAAACGCGGATCCAGGGTGAAAAGTTCTGGATGTCTCTGCCACTCGAGAACCCGAAGCGCGGAGCAGCGTGGGCATCACGCCACTGCTCGTGCAGACGCGGAGGAGGGCTCTGCCAACGCCTGGTGGGTGGGGACAAGGATCTGGCCGCGGCGGCAGCCCGAGCGGTTGGGAGGGGCCGTGAAACCGCAAACCCTCCAGAACTAGGGTGGCCGATGGCCCCTGCAGAGGGCTGAGCTCCACAGGCGACACTGTCTGTCATGACCAGGGGACTGTGCCACAGAAGCAAATGCCACAATGCCACGACGGGCGTGGCCACACGCTTGTGACACCCTGTTTATGCGACAGGCAGCAGCCGGGATGGGGCCGCATCCGCCAAGCTGCCTTAGAGCCTTCCCAACCGTGAGAACAGGTAGCTCCGTGACAAGCACGTCTGATGTTGATTTTAGTAGCTCAGGTGCAGAAGCCAGACGGCCTGGGCTCGGACCCCAGCCTGGGCAGGGCCTACCTGGCCTGCGCCTGCGCCTGCGCATCCTGTCTCTTGGGGGCCCAGTGCACATGCACGGCCGACACTCAGGAAGGGGGTGTTCGACGGCTGCAGCCAACCCCGCTTGTTTGCTGAGAGCCCGGCGGGTCCCTGGGCGCAGCCAGGCTGCGAGTCCTCGTCGGGCCCTGGAGGAAGGCCGCCTAATTGGGGGGTGGGGTGCACACAGGCCACCTGCAGACACGCCCAGAGCTGCCCAGGGAGCAATTACTGGGGGCGGGGAGGCCTCGCAGGAGCAGACACCTGAGCTGGGCCTCGGAGGCCAGGTAGGAGGCTGAAATACCAACACCCCACCCCCACCTGCAGTGGCTTCTGGGAGGCAGGGGAGGAGCCTGGGTCCCCAGCAGGCCGCTCCGGAGCCACCCAGCTGGCCAGGGAACGGCTGCCATTCTGTGCCTGGGCAGGCAGGGCTCAGACAGTGAGGAAGGCCGTGACCCAGGCACGGGACACCAAGGATCAGGGTCCTACCCCTGTCGTTGTGCTCTGAACCCCAACATACCCCTCAGAAACATGGCCCACCCTACACTGTCGGAATGGGCTATGGAGTGTCCCCTGAACCTGTGGTTCTGCCATCGTGGTCAGCAGCAATTATGCCCCATCAGCTGTTAAGGGCCAGAAACCAGCAATGTCCATGACTTCCTCATCCACTCTGTCCCCCCAGATGTCCACTCCCTCAGCCAATCCTGCCAGCTCTGCTTTCAAAACACCCAGCACTGGGCACAGTGGCTCATGCCTTTAATCCCAGCACTTTGGGAGACTGAGGCAGGAGGATCACTTGAGCCCAGGAGTTTGAGACCAGCCTGGGCAACATAGTGAGACCCCATCTCCACCAAAAATTTAAAAATTAGCTGGGCGTGGTGGTAGCATGCACCTGTAGTCCCAGATACTCGGGAGGCTGAGGCAGGAGGATCACTGGAGTGATAAGCAGTTTGGGACTGCAGTGAGCTGTGGTGACACCACTGCACTCCAGCCTGGATGACAGAGTGAGACTCTGTCTCAAAACATAAACAAAGGCCGGGCACAGTGGCTCACACCTGTAATCCTAGCTTTCTGGAAGGCCGAGGCGGGCGGATCGCTCGAGCTCAGGAGTTCGAAACCAGCCTGAGCAAGAGCGAGACCCCGTCTCTACTATAAATAGAAAGCAATTAATTAGCCAACTAAAAATACATAGAAAAAATGAGCCGGGCATGGTGGCGCATGCCTGTAGTCCCAGCTACTCGGGAGGCTGAGGCAGGAGGATCGCTCGAGCCCAGGAGTTTGAGGTTG